>CAUYPK010050225.1:0-43861 GCA_963574355.1 Loris lydekkerianus | reverse complement strand
CTAATTAAAATAGCTTTCACCTCATGTACCCAATTACATCATTAAAACATTTGTGTTCTACACCTGATAGATCCAACTTGTACTTGCATTGTGCTCCATAGGTGTGGTCCCCCTACTAACCCTCCCTCTATCGACCCCCCCCCAGCCCCCCACTTTCCTCTTACTCTTATGTTCCTTGCTACACTTTTCAGGACTCATGGCGAACACACTTAGTTGTTATTATATTAAAAATAATAACAGGCACAAAAGCATAAAATTAGCAGTGAAAATCACCCAAGACGCTTTCACTACAGCTTCCCACGATGAACTGAACCACCAAGCATGTGGGTGTCCGGAGCGCTGGGGACACACGCACAAAAACAGGAGAACAGCGCGCTGGGTGTTCGGACCCCAAAGCAGCATTCAGACTTGGGGAAAATTTGCTCAAATTTTTTGTTCAGATTCCACGTTGTTCACGTCCTGAGGCATTTGGATTCTGGGGGCAATACTGAATTTGAATTGATGCTCTTGTGAATTTTATTCTGGGTACCCGTGGGTTATCCATACATAGTCTCAAAAAAATGGGTACTTATTTTCCTTACCTCTGGCTTTTGTGCAATTTGTCATAAGGAAGAAAAGCATAATAAGATTCTCCTTTCTTGCTTTGCGTCTTGAGAGCTTGGCTTTGTGACCAGTGACAATATTCTGTCTGGTTTCTGCCTGGGGAGGGGAGGAAGAATGCAAGTTACCGAGCTTGCGTCAAGCGGCCGCCTGGAAGGCCAGGAGTTTGAAATGCCAAGTGTCTCTGGCCAAATGCATCAGCGTTCGGGGATATTTCTCATAATCGCCTCAACTTTCATTGCCTTATTAGTAATGAAGGACTTTGCATCATAGCCATTGTTTGGGAGAAACTTCGCATCTTGAGGGGAACTCCATGTTTTGGACCCTATTTGGGGGATATACTGCTGGCATCCAGGATTAAGCTACAAAAGGCTTATTGGTTTTCATCAATAAAAAGGGGAGTTGGATTTGAATCACAAAGCAGGTACACCTTTAGAGATTTAGACTTTTGTATCTAAACGCATTTTTAGAGAGCTCTCATCAACAACTGTCCTATTAGTACGCGTGGCAAGATTTGCCTTGTAGGAAGAAAATAAACACAAACATAAATTATACATTTATTCAGAAAAATAGGAAATAGCTTAAAAGTTTTACAAGTTCTTGTGACCAAGGACAATTTGGGTACATAAAAAACTAGTTTAAATTTGTTGTTTTAATTAAAACTGGCACATCTTCAGAGCTATCAACATACTAATTAAAAAGCATATGTATATTTAAGATCTAAAATGCATAGGTGTGGTGGCTCACACCTATAATCCTAGCATTTTGAGAGGCTGAGGTAGGTGAATGAGCTCAGGAGTTTGAGACCAGCTTGAACAAAAGTAAGGCCACGCCTCTACTAAAAATAGAAAAGCTAGCTAGGTATTGTGGCAGGTGCTTGTGGTCCCAGCTACTTGGAGGCTGAGGCAAGAGAATGGCTTGAGCCCAAGAGTTTGAGGTTGCTGTGAGCCACGATGATGGCATGGCAGTCTACCCAGGGTGACAGAGTGAGATTCTGTGTGAAAAATATATATATATAAAAGTATAAATTCAATCTGAGAACAAGATGTATAAAGAAAAACGGAATTTCTTGATGTATTTCAAACACAAGAACAAAATAGTTAGAAAAAGCCATATGTTTTGACTTTTAGATTCTTTCCTTCTGTGATTTTTTAAAATACTTTCCTAATTTATCTATAAGCAAAAATAACTTAAGGTAACAACTACCTTTGTTTAGTGTTTCACAAAGTTTTCAGGAAGAATTTGAACATTATTTTTAAAACATAGGTGGGATCAAAGTTTGCAAATAAAATTTTCAACAGTAATTATGTTTTTAAAAATATATCTATTAAAACACCAAAACCTTTTTAGTAACTTAAAACCTTAGAGTTATACTTTAAGTTAAATTAAACAATAATAGCCAGCTACCATGGCTCAGGCTTATAATCCTAGCCCTCTGGGAAGCCAAGACAGAAGGATCATTTAAGCTCAGGAGTTCAAGATCAGTCTGAGCAAGAGCAAGACCCTGTCTCTACTATGCATCTTGGCCTATAATCCCAGCTGCTCAGGAGACTGAGGCAACAGGATCACTTGAGCCTAAGTGTTTGAGATTATTATGAGCTAGGCTGATGCCACATACTCTAGCCTGGGCAACAGAATGAGATTGTGTCACAAAAAATAAATTAATAAAATGATGGATATTTATTGAATATATGAATCATTTTCAAATAATATATAATGCTGAAATAATTACTATACATTTAACTGTATATATTAATACTTTTGGCTTCTTACTACAATAGAAAATAGATATTTTGCTCTGTTAATAAATATTTCCTGTGTGTATTAGTCCCTTCTTCATTGGTATAAAGGAATATCTGAGGCTGAGTAATTTTAAAGGAAAGAGGTTTATTTGGCTTATCATTCTGCAGGCTATACAAGAAGCATCTTGCCAGTGTCTGCTTTTGGTGAGGGCATTAAGAAGGCTCCAATTAGGGTGGAAGGTAAGGAGAGAGCAGGTGTGTCACACAGTGAGCTAAGGAGTCAGAAACAGAGTAGTAAGTGGGGACCTGCTCCCTTAAAGAACCAGCTCCTCTGAGAAGCATTCATTATCCCAGGGACCACCAAGCCATTTATGACCCAAATTCCTCCCACCAGACCCCACATTCAACACTGAAATCAAATTTCAACATGAGCTTTAAAAGGGCTGCAGACCCAAACCATAGCTCTGCTGTTGAAAATTTGTGCTATGAGGAAACATTTTTTAGGAGTTATTTATTCACAAATCTATAAAAGATGTTCATGACTGCTTACTTCTTAGTTTTCTAGTGTTTATTAGAAAATTTATATCAATAAGAGGAAAGAATTCTAATTAATATATGTAATCAAAACAACCAGAAATATTAGGGGAATCAACTCTGTATACAAAGTACATAAGAAAAAAAAGCTTTTTTAAATTTAAAAATTATAAGATACAATAAAATATACATTTTTGTCAAAAATAGTAATTTGTTTTAATTTGGAAGTTTCTCACAGGTGTTGTTCCAGAATGACTCAATTAAGAATGAAAACCGAATGGATATAAAAAACTAGAAAGAGCGAGAACAGAAGAGAGACTCTTACATAGTTCAGCTGACTAAAATAAATAAATTTATTACAAGGGCTTTTTAGATACACCTTAATATGAGAAAACTAAAGCAAAACTAACATTGTGTCTTCTCTATTAAAAAAAAAATATATATATATATATATATGTATGTATGTATGTATTTTGGAATATTCTTCTGCTCTGGAAAAGAGATTATAAAAGTGTTTTTCATTACCTGTAAATAATTTGCTTAGTAATCATGGGTTTTATTTTATTAAAATAATTGCTATGCTTCATATTGTCCTTGCTGGGTTTTTGGTTACTTAAGATCTTAAGTCCTCTCAATATTAAAAGAGCTAAAGTTTTTTCACAACCATATAACTTTTCTCTATTTGTCTCTGATATTTTTTGTCTCTTTGATATCTGTCTTAGTCCACTTTTGTGCTGCTGTAACAGTGTAACACAGGCTAGATAATTTATAAGCAAGAGAAGTTTATTTGGCTCACAGTGCTGGAGGCTGAGAAGTCCAAGATCAGGGGTCACATATGGTGAAATCTTTCTTGCTGCATTATGACATGGTGAAAGGCAAGACATGGCAAAAGAGTGCTGGAGAAGGAGGAAAGCCAAATTCAGCCTTTATCAGGGTGCCACTGATAATGAACCGAACCTACTTTTGCAAGAACATTAATCTACCTGTGAGTACGGAGAGACTTTATGACTTAAACACTTCTTAAAGGTCTCACCTTTCAACACCATTGCACATGAACTTTGAGGCACAAATTCAAACCCTAGCAGCATTTCTTATAATGATCTACAGATTCTCTTTTAATAAAGTATTTTAAACCTTTTGACAAACTTTTCAAAATCAAATCCTACATTAAGTCTTTAGAATCTCAAACTAACTTTGCGATTTTTCTGATGTGTTTCTGAAAGATCTTGAAAAATCTTCTGTTTTTCCTCAATATAAAAAGATATTAAACCAATCAGGTTTATTTCATATGTTAAATTATATGGGAAGCACAATCCAAAATATAGTATGTGACCTGGCCTTGCGGGTGAATAAGGAATATCACTTTTTTAGGAGGCCAATGACTCCAAAATTATTTGGGAAATTTCAGGAAGAAAGAAATTCTGTGAAGACTATTAGTATTACAGATAAAGTTTGTTGGCAAGTCCTTGGCTTGTCTTCCTATTTTCAAGAGGTTTTAATAATATAATCTAAAATTCCTTATTAAAAGCCAGCAAAGCAAGCCTTAAAAAGTTTGTATAGTCAATCCCTATTCTTGCTGTACTTACATAAAAATTAGGTCAAATTTTATAAAATCAAACTTATTTTGCAAGCAAATTATATTTATCTTAATTATCTTTCATAAAAATGGCGGTTTTATGGGGAATAATTTCTACATTTCAATAAAAACTATAACACATCCATATGGGATGTTGGATAGTGTCATGTTCACTGACTTTGAACTTTGTAAACAGGCTACTGTCATTTTATACATTCCATCAGTAATTAACATTTCCAATTTTTCATTTTTTTTTTTGAAACAAGGTCTCACTATGTTCCTTAGGCTGATATCAAATTCCTGGTCTTACGTGACTGTCCCACCTCAGCCTCTCATTTAGCTGGAACTACAGGCAAAAGCCACCACTTCTGGCTGGTGCTCTCAACTTTCTGAAGTGGAATCACTAAAAACTAAAACTGACCCCCCTCTTTTTTTGAAGGTCTGCAAAATTAATGCTGAGCAATTTGATACAGACTTCAGGAAAAATCTCCACAACAGAAACATTTGGGGCCTGTTGTCATATAGGACACTGAGATATGACTGAAGACAAACTGAAGAATGCTTCAAGGTCAACCTCTAGAAATCTTCTCAACTGACTGCTCTTTGTACTCAAAAATTGGGTGGGTTGATAACTTACTTCCATGATTACCACCATTAATCAATCTTTGTGAGTTTTTTGTTTGTTTGTTGTTCCTTTGCTTGTTTCCAAAGAAATGCATCCTAGTCTCACATTATTTCAGGCCTAACTTACATGGGAGTCCATCTTCAACATCACCTTTTAAAATGAGACTCACCTGTTTATTTAGACTACACTACTCATATTACTAAGAGACTGAGTCAAGAAGATACTGGACAATATATTTAGATTTGATCTTTTCTGTTTGTTCCAATTTATGTTCTTTTCTCCCTTTGTAAATATCTTGCCACTCACCTATCAAGCCAATTCTTCTCTTCAAAGCCACCAAGTCAGTCTCCTTAGAAATTTCAGACATGGGCATAAAGGAGATAAAAATATATAACTCTGCCATATTAATGCTTTAAGTTAAAGGCATTTAAAAAACAGCAGGTGCAAAAAAGACCACTTTAATCTTTGTGCTATTTCTTCAAAGCAGAAAATGAAATTCCCTTCCTGTAATAGAAAGATACAACAACTTTCTTATCCTCAAGGACAAGAAGTTGAAGCCAAGAAAATTCTAAATAGAACTTGTGAAAAACAACTCATAATTTTTGAGCCTCTCCTCTTTGTTTATGTATTTATTTGCATTTAGAAGTCAATGGAGAATTTATTGCAGGGTAATATACTTCAAAATACTATAGAACTATACAAATTAACTGACACTATGTAAAAAAGAATGTTTTACAGTTATTCAGTAAATTGTATTGTAGGTAACAATAATTAAATACAAAATTTAATTTAAATCTAAAACAGTATTGTGTTTGCTATAATTAATATAAGATTCCAATTAACAGATACTAGCAGTAAGAATTGTCCATCTAAATAAACACATATGTAACTTCTTAAGGCCCACATTGTTTCTTATTTACACTTAGAAATTTACACATTTCCTAGCCTGTAAAAAGATTAAACAAGAAGTGATATCTCCATTTGCACACAATTTTGCAGCCGATGTATTTTCTTAGCTCAAACAACAATTCGAACAATGTTTTACAAACCTCGTTGCTCCTCCACTTCGTTTATTTAATCAGTAAATAAATAACTGACTTTACTCATTTGGATCTTTGTTTCTTATGAGGGTTTCTATGCCACATAAAACTTATAATATGCTTTTCTTCTGTCAATCTATGTTATATCAATTTAATTCTCCAAACTCAGCTGAGCCTTTAAGAGACGGAGGTGAAAATTTTTGTGCTCCTACACCATTTAATACTAGCAAAACTCACATAACAAGTCTATACTCTCTTTATAAAGATTAGAAAAATCTGAAGTTGTAGAAGTTAAATAATACAAATCTAAATGCCAGAACCCAGATCTATCTTTTCCAAAGCTAGTTTTACTTGCTACATACACATAATGGAGTTTCATTTACATAAAAAATCAAATCAAACATTCGAAAACCAGAAATCTTCCACAGGATTAAATTTTGTTAAGAGTTTTGTCAAGAAAATAAGCAATGAAGGGGTTCATGCAGAGCAGATTGTATCAGTTAGTTGCAGAATTTAGGACAATTTGCAGGAAGCCATCCACATAAATCCACAGTTTTGTTTACTATACTAATCATGGACAATTAAGTGCATCCTGGTAAAGATTCTACAGATAAGAACTTCCTGCTAGTAAACACCATTGATGTGTTTGCCAGGAAATCTGTCATTAACATGTTATAAGGAGATTAGATCTGGTCACCTATCTTCATTCTTTCTAAGGGTAACAACTCCCCTAATACAACCCAGCAAGAGAATGGATTACAGACCTGCTGTGTTTATCATTTAATTCCCTCTAGGAGTTCTAGTTTCTTCATTCCAAATTTCCTCTCTCTCCAATTCTATTCATAGTTAAATGAACTTAGCTACAGAAGTATGAACTTCTATACAAATATAAATGTTTCCAAAAACTGTTTCACAAAAAAATTTATGAGATTGTATAAGTATCTGTCATAGCTGTTTTATAACCCAATTATTTCACTTCAACCAATTTTAAAAGATAACATTTCTCCATTTAAGGACATAGTGAAAAAAGGGGGCAGAAAGCTATTTCATGATATCCTTCTCAGAGCAGAGTCAGAAGCTTCAAACCAAAACTCAAGTTTTCACAAAATTTCACTATAGCAATGAATCAAACCACAGGTATTCACAGCTGGTATTTTTAGTGACCTGAAAAAAAAATAAAAAAAGAACTGTTATGTGAATGCAAATGAAAACAGAGAAGTGTATAAAAAATTATAATCACTTTCTCTTAGTGCATCTATATTCACTCAGATAGGGTCTCCAGGTTCACATAAATCAGTTCACCTCATTGGCCATCATGGAGAGGTTAAGAACCTACTGAGAGAATTAAGAAGCTCTGAACTGAGACTGCATGAAGTCTACAGCTTCACTTCATCCAGCCTTGAGAGGCAGTGCTGCTACATTCCAGAAAATTAATTTTCCACCTAATGATTTCCTTTGGTTTTTCCATAGTGGGACATTTAAAAGCCTACAGATTCCTCAAGAATTTAAAGAGCTGTAGGCAATGTTCAGTCACCTACTTCTAACACAGCCCAAGAAACCCTGAAATTAAGGGCACAAGAGTGGTGATGACTTGAAGTTATAAGAATGAAGGAGCCCTTTGAAGAAAAATATATAAAGAGAAAATCAGTGGGCTGAAATAAATCTTGATTAATGCTTTCATTTAAGGGATGAGGAGAATAAGAAAGTCTTATATATATTCACCTTTTAAATGAGTGTGTTCAGAAAAGGTAACTATGTGGGTGAGAGTGGATCAAAGGAAGGTAAACATGAGCAAAAGAAAGTCAATAATGTCATGTTTCAGAAAGGACAAGGAAGATATGGACTGAAGGGAAAACTAAATGTGACAATTTGTTTATGGGTGACAAGACAGAGACCACATTTGAGTAGGAGGAGAGAGAAATCAAGTTTTCAGAAGGTCAGCATTTGTGACAAAGCATGTCAACCTATTTTTTGAAGAATACTGAGGTGAAAGGGCAGAAATCATTTTTTAATTTACCTACTAATATTTTTATTATCTTTGACCTCTACCAAAAGGTGTATCTAATTTGCAAATCCTATTTTTCCCTGTATAACTATTTATTGAAAAACAAATTCTTCTAAAACATGTATAGAACTGAAGAATGAAATTAAACAACATTTTAGCAAGCTAGAACTGGTCCCTGGACTCCCATCTATTCAACCAGAAAGATTTCACAGACCTTTTATTTCAACCATGCTATACACAAGCTTTCACTAAAGGAATTCAGGATTCTATTTCCCCTAAGAATTGTCTTTTTATTGCAAAGGAGCAGAATATGGTTACTTTAGCTGATAATTTAAAACTCAAATTAACTGCATCTAATTTTTATTTTAAACATATTTACAAAACATTTATCTTATTTTATATAACAAAAGAAAAATACTAATCTGATCCAGGAAAGTGACATATTTTAGGGTTCTTAGATTGGGAACTACAAAGATAAAAGGAATGAACTGAAGAGATAAATCTGAAGTGAGTAGGAAAAAGTATTGGAAAGCTATAGATTGTGGGAGGAAATTGTCATTCTCCAACCAAAAAAGAGCACAGTCCAGTTTAACATTAAAGCACTAGGAAAGGCCTCTTTGCCTCTTCTTTGTCACAACAGTAGGGGCCCATTCATTGCCTATGCTGAGCGTATCTTATGATCTTATGCCTTGCTCTTACTCTATAAACCTATCTTTCTCTTTCTTAGTAAACTTTTTCTTGCTTGCCTTCTGTATTTTTTCATATTGAAAAGATAACACTGCCCCAAGAGCCAATAATAAATGAGAATTGAAAAAAAACACAATGTAAAATTGTGTTAATTGAGTTAATGCTGGTAGTCATTATGAAAGAAAAGCAGCAAGGGTTCATAAATTAGACACAGAGACAGAACAAACACAAGATTATAGGATACAAATTAAGGTATTTTGACCTATACAAAGAGCCAAATGCTAACATATGACTAATCATAGCAACTCATTAATGGTGCTTTAACTAAAATTTTATTTGAAATTAATAACAACTGATACCACCAAAATACAAATCTCAACTGAAACAACCATGAACATCTCCTGTGCACACAAAGATTTTAGAAAATCTAAAACAAAAAAGAAAGAAAGTGTGAATTTCTGGAAACATGTAACCTCCCAAGCTTCAATCAGAAAGAAATAAAAAATCCTGAACAGCCCAACAATGAGCAATGATATTGATTCAGTAATGAAAAATATCTCCATGACAAAAATGTTAGGACCAGATGGATTTGCAGCTGAATTCTACAGGATATACAAAGAAGACTTGGTACCAATCCTACTGAAACTCTTTCAAAAGATTGAGGAAGAGGGAATCTTCCCTAACTCATTCTAGAATCCAGTATCATCTGCTTACCAAAGCAAGGAAAGGACACAACAAAAAAAGAAAACTACAGACCAACACCCTTGATAAACAAGAATCCTCAATAAAATACTAGCAAACCAAATCAAAAGATTTCATCCCAGGGATGCAAGGATGGTTTGCCATTCACAAATTACTAATGTCATAAGCCACATAAACAGAATTAACAATAAAAACCATATAATTACCTAAATAGATGCAGAAAAAAATTGATAAAATTCAATCAGCTTCATGACAAAAAAAAAAAAAAACCCTCAACACACTAGGTATAGAAGGATCATGCCTCAAAATAATAAAAAACCACATATAAAAAGCCCACATATAATATCATACTGAATGGGGGAAAGTTGAAAGCATTTCCCCAAGAACTGAAATAATATAAGAATGTCCACTTTTACCACTTCTATTCAACTTCACACTGGAAGTCCTAGTCAGAGAATCAGGCCAGAGAAGGGAATTAAAGGCATCCATTTTCAAAAATAGAAATTGAGTAATTTCTGTTTACTCAAGAAAGCCCTATGGACTCCTCCACAAGACTCCTAGGTTTGACAAGTGAATTCAGCAGTCCCAGGTCATATAATCAATACACAAAAATCAATAGCATTTCAATACACTAATAAGAACCAAGCTGAGAACCAAATCAAGAATTCAATTCTACAATAATAGTTGCAAAAAAGTAAAATAAAATGCCTAAGAGTATCTTTCACTAAGTAGATGAAGGATCTCTTCAAGGAAAACTACAAATCACTGATAAAAGGAAAGGTAAGTTACACAAACAAATAGAAAAACATCTCTTGCTTATGAATTGGAAGAATCAATATAAAATTATCTCACTGCTTAAAGCAATCTACAAATTTGATGCAATTGCTATCAAAATACCATGTCATTTAGTATAGAGTATAAATGTCTTAACACAATAACTAAGTGAATGAGATGAGGTATATATTAAACAGTGTGATGTAAGCCTTCCTAATTCTATATGAAATCAGCACATTGTGCCCCATAAATGCATTAATGTATACATGAATAAAAAAAGAAATATACTTACCCAAGATAGCTTTAAAAAAAAGAAAAAAATACTATGTCATTTTTAACATAATTCTTAAAATCCTAAAATTCATGTGAAATCAAAGAAGAGCTAGAATAGCCAAAGTAATTGTAAGCAAAATCAAATCTGGTGGCATCATGCTGACTTCAATTTATACTATACACCTACTGCAACCACAAGACCACGGCACTGACCTAAAAGAAGACGTAAACCAATGGAAAGTAATAGAGAACCCAGAAATAAAGCCAAGTACCTACAATCATTGATCTTTGACAAAGAAAACAAAAATTTATACTACGAAATAAACATCTTATTCAATAAATTGTGCTGGGAAAGCTGTATAACTACATGCAGAAGAATGAAACTGGATCCCTTTACCTTTATCATATATAAAAATTAACTCAAGATGGATTAAGATGTACTTGTATATTTAAGAACTGGAACCATAAAAATATTAGAAGAAACACTAGGAAAAACTATTCTGGACATTGGTCTAAGTGAAGGTTTTATGACCGAGACCCCAAAGGCAAATATAACAAAAAGAAAAATAAACAAATGGTATTTAAATTAAAAAGCTCTCCACAGCAAAATAAAGACAATCTACAAAATGCAAGAAATTATTTGCAAGGAATATATTTGACAAAGAACTAATATTAAGAATCTATGAGGAACTCAACTCAGCAAGAAAAAAAAAATACCATTAAAAAATGAGCAAAGATATTAAATTTTTTCAAAAGAAATAGCCAACAAACATATGAAAAAGTGCTCAACATCCCAAACCATCAGGGAAATGCAAATTAAAACCCTAATGAAATGCCACTTTACTCCTGTCAGACTCCTGCCATTATTAAAAAGTCAAAAAGTGTGCTCACGTCAGCAGCACATATACTAAAATTGAGATGATACAGAGAAGATTAACATGGCCCCTGCACAAGGACAACATGCAAATTTATGAAGCATTCCACATGTTTTATTAGGAGGACATTCCCCACCCCACCCCACCGGCAATTGAAGCAACACCAAAGCTATATTACTGGGATCTGATCAAGCTAAAAAGGTTTTGCACAGCTAAGTAAAGTAAACAGACAGCCTTCAGAATGGGAGAAAATTTTTGCAGGTTATGTTTTTGACAAAGGTCTGATAGCTGGAGTCCACAGAGAACTCAAACTAATCAGTAAGAAAAGAACAAACAACCCAATTTCTTTATGGCAATAGACTTGAACAGAAACTTCTCTGAAGATGACAGGTGCATGAAAAAATGCTCATCATCTTTAATCATCAGAGAAATGCAAATCAAAACCACTTTGAAATATCACCTAACTCCAGTAAGATTAGCCCACATAGTAAAATCCCAGAACTACAGATGTTGGCGTGGATGTGGAGAGAAAGGAACACTTCTATACTGCTTGTGGGACTGCAAACTAATACAGCCTTTTTGAAGAGAAGTATGGAGAATTCTCAAGGATCTAAAGGTTGGTCTACCATTTGATCCTGTAATATCATTACTAGGTATCTACCCAGATGAAAAAAAGGCATTTTACAACAAAGACATTTGCACCAGAATGTTTATTGCAGTCCAATTCACAACAGCCAAGTTGTAGAAGCAGCCTCAATGCCCATCAACCCATGAATGAATGAACAAGTTATGGTATATGTATATCATGGAATACTATGCAGCCATAAAATAGAGGAAGGCTTTACAACTTTTACTTTTACCTGGATGGAACTGAAACATATTCTTCTTAGTAAAGTATCTCAAGAATGGGGGGGGGGGGACTATCCAATGTACTCAATACTATTGTAAAACGAATATATAAACCATTTACATATTCATATGAATGATAAAATACAAAGATAGTCCAGAAAGACAGAGGGGAGAGGAGAAAGAAAGGAGGGGACGGGAGGAGAAGGGTAGGGCCTGTGGAGGGAGGATATTTGGTGGGATCTCACCTAATGTACACAATGCAAGGGTACATTTCAAAACAATTAAGAGTATATTATAAATGTCATACCACAAAAATAAGTGACGTGAATGTTATGTTAATTAGATTTAAGCATTCCAGATTGCTTATGAAATCATTGTATTGTACCCAATAAATGGATACAGTTATGATTTAACAAAAATTAAGTTTAAAAAGTCAAAAAGTGATCATTGTTGGCACAAATGCAGTAAAAACAGTATGGAGATTTCTCAAATGACTAAAAGCAAATCTACCGTTTGATGTAACAATACCACTACTGAGAATCTACCCAAAGGAACAGAAATCAGTTTATACTTTTAAAAACCCACCTGTGCACGTATGTTTATTTAAACACAATTCACAATAGAAAAGATGTAGAGCAAACCTAAGTTCCCATTAACAGATGTGATACAGATACACACACACACACACACACACCAGAATACTACTCAGCCATTAAAGAGAATAAAATAATGGTTTTTGCAGCAACTGGTATGGACCTGGAGACCATTTTCTAAGTGAAGTAACCAAGAAACAAAAAACTAAATACTACATCTTCTCATTTACTAATGGGAGCTAAGCAGGGTATGTACATATGGTCATACAGAGTAACTAATGGACACTGGATAGTCACAAAAGGGAGGATGGGAGTGGGTGAGGGACAAAAAATTACCTATTGGGTACGCTAAAAGCCCAGACTTCACCACTATATAATTCACCCAAGTAATAAAAAGACATGTGTACCCTCTAAATCTATTAAAATATAATACTTTCAAAATAATAACTAGGAAATAAATCAAATATCTAGTAGTATACCAATTTTACTCTTAGAGAATTTTTATTTTTTTTTTAATTTTTTTTTTTTAATTAAATCATAGCTATGTACATTGGTATGATCATGGGGCATCATACACTAGTTTCACAGACCAGTTGACACATTTATATCACACTGATTAACATAGCCTTCCTGGCAATTTCACAGTTATTGTGTTGAGACATTTACATTCTACATTTACTAAGTTTCACATATACCATTGTAAGATGCACCACAAATGTATTCTCACCAATTCCCCTCCTTCCACTTCCCTCCCCCCTCCCTCCCCTCCCTTTCCCCCCTCTCCCTATTCCTAGGTTGCAAATGGGTTACAGCATTCATGTGAAAACCCTAAATTAGTTTCATAGTAGGGGTGAGTACATTGGATACTTTTTCTTCCATTCTTGGGATACTTTACTAAGAAGAATAAGTTCCAGCTCCATCCATGTAAACACAAAGGAGGTAAAGTCTCCATCTTTCTTTAAGGCTGCATAATATTCTAGCATTCTTGATGCTTGTTTTGCCCTTTGGCCAGAGCACCAGCTTTCTGGCTGTTAAAGAAAACAGCCAGAGGATGTGTCAGCTGAGGATGTGTCTGTCAGGAGAATAAAGCATCACTTCTTAGGACTTAGATTTTTGGCTTCTGCCTGAAGATAGCCCAAAACTAAGGTGAAGTGTCAAGCTATAGCATCTGAGTATTGACCACCTTCCCTTTTGGTCTCCTAATTGCTAGGGGAGAAAACTTGCTGGCTGGGCTTGATCTGGGCCAGGCTCTATTCTCATAATGAGGCTCACCACTCTGTTCAGCAGATGGCAAATATCTTCACACACAGCTCAGCCAGCTATTCATTGAATTTTCTCATTAGGCCCATCAGTAAAGAGCTGATAACTCAGAGGACTGATGTCTATATATGCTTTCAAATGCTGTAAACAGCACATATTTCAGATACTGTTGTAAGTCAATATAAGAACCCTACTTCCATTAGTACTGCATCTTATGAACCTAGAACCTTTTGGTTTCATGGGCCATTTCCTCCATAAAGAAATATTAAAAATTTTATTCTAAATTAATACAACTGCAATGGTATAAATCCAAGTATAATCCAGCTAGATATGTCATTATATATTCACCATTATTATATTCTATTTTTATTCTGATATGAAAATAAAGACATTTCTATGGGACTTTAACAATTATCTTCAGCTCTCAATGCTGGACATACTATGCCTCATGGATAAGTTGGCTCTGACTGCCATGGAACTTCTCTCTATTTCATCCCTTGGTTTGCAACCCCCACAGTCACTTTTCTGGTGCAGAATGAGATCCATTGTCTACCATGATGTTTTTAGTCTCTTGAAAAATTCAGTCATATTCATAACTGGATTTATCTACCTTTAATGTGAAGTCTACAGTCAAATAATAAAGCACTCCTTTTTTACAACTACTTGCTATATCCGTTACTGAATTTAAGTTTTCTCCATTTAACTGTCACAAGCCACAAAACAACGATGGCTGTATTTGGATCACTTTATCAAAAATACGTGTAAGAAAAAACTGTTTATATATACTTAACAACTTAGAAAAATAATTATCTAAATTGGGACCATTACCCCCAAACTATCTTTCTAGCTTTGCCTGTAGATGAGAAGAAAGGTCTTATTTTAGATAGTACCTGTAATTGGTGCATCAGGGCGGGATTGCTCCTTTCTCCATGCAGGCACAAATACAGTAATATCTTTATGCCCTTTATCTAGAAACCAATCCACAGCAAGTTGTATTCCTCTGCATGAGAATTCTTCTTTATTCCCATGACTTTAGAAGATATAAAATAAGAAGAAAGAATATTGATAACAAATAGCAAAGAAATACCCCAAATAGGCTTTTTCTTAGTATAAGGTATTAACAGCAAACATTGTCTTTCTTGATGATGCCAATGGATGTATTCTTTTCAAAAAAGCAAATTCTTTTTTATTAAATTGTTATAAATATTGTCATTATTATTATAAACTTTATTCAGGGGCCAGGTGTGTTGGCTCATACCTGTAATCCTAGCACTCTAGGAGGCCAAAGCAGCAGGATCACTTGAGCTCACAAGTTTGAAACCAGCCTAAACAAGAGTGAGATCCCTTCTCTAAAAATAGTTGGGCTTTGTAAAAAAAAATAGCCAGGCATTGTGCCTGTAGTTCCAGCTCCTCAGGAGGCTGAGGCAAGAGGATTGTTTGATCCCAAGAGTTTGAGTTTGCTATGAACTATGATGCCGTTACACTCTACTGAGGGCAAGAAACTGAGAATTTGTCTCAAAAATAAATAAATAAAAAGTAAATTTTATTCAAGGCCACAAATGGTTAATTAAAAACTCTCAATTTACTGCATACCTGAGGCTAACTCCTAGTTCCATTTCTCTCCACTTTTTCTGTTTCTACTACCACCTTCTTTTGAAAGAGTCGTATATTCTCAACAGATGAAAAAAGAAGGGTTACCAGAAGTTTACATAAAGTTTATATTGAAGATTAATTGGACATGAGTCTTAAGCACATACATGGTAAGCTTAAAAAATTACATTGACAGAAAAAAAAAAAAAAACACGCATAAAATGCGCACTGAAAATACTTCTCTCTGGCAGCGCCCGTAGCTCTGTGGGTAGGGCGCTGACCCCATATGCCGAGGGTGGTAGGTTCAAACCCGGCCCTGGCTAAACTGCAACAATAACAACAAAATGGCTGAATGTTGTGATGGGTGCCTGTAGTCCCAGCTACTTGGGAGGCTGAGGCAAGAGAATAGCCTAAGCCCAAGAGGTGGAGGTTGCTGTGAGCTGTGTGATGTCATGGCACTCTAACAAGGGCAATAAAGTAAGATTCTATCTCTACAAAAAAAAAAAAAAAAGGAAAGAAAGAAAGAAAACAAAATACTTCTCTCTTATGTCCATTTAATTACATTTAATGTTACCATTCTTGAGGCACACTGAAAATATTCATTAAATGCCTTTGTCAACATATCCAAGCATATGCAAATCATGTTTAAAAGTCTCCAGTGAGTGCCATAAAGCAATTATACTACTCTACTGAAATAGTTGAAAGTGAAAGGTTTAAACAATGGAGCCCAGAGAGGAGGCCTCAGAGGAGATATTCAGGCCAGATTTATTGAAAGGGGAGGATGACCTGCCCAGGCAGTGGAAAGATGGCATCTGCAGTGGCGGGCAGTTAGAGACCCCTTTTATTTATTATTTATTTATTTATTTATTTGTTATTGTTGCAGTTTGGCTGGGGCTGGGTTTGAACCCTCAACTTTCGGTATATAGGGCTGGCGCTCTACTCACTGAGCCACAGGCACCGCCCTAAAGACCCCCCATGGATAGTGGGCACATCCCACAGCTTGTCTTAGGGCGGGAACTTCTCAGGGAGTAGGCTAGCCAGATCCTTTGTGTCTTTGTCGTAGAAGGAGAGAAGGAGGAGGAAGAGAGGAAAAATGGTTTGTGAGTGGCTGTACTAGACCCCTCAGCAGAAAGCACTTAAGAAACAAAAGGAAAAAATACATTTAATTGCCAGTATATTCCAAAGTAGCCTTAAGAGTTAGCTATCACTGATTGCTTCTAAAAAGTTGAACAAGGGGAAAATTGGGCAAGGCCACAGTACTTAAAAGGTTAATATTGGATGAATCTAGCATGAAGCTGGCAGGAAGGAAGATGTTCAGTTGTGACTTTTTCCACTGTTAAGGTGCTGGTAAGTATAAAGAATAACAGAACTTGGGGAACATCATCCAAATTGCCATTAGAAGGGGGATTTGGAGGAAGGTGATACTGAAGTTTGATCTTTTCCCAAACATAGTCTAAGTCCAGAAATAAATACAAGAGTAATATTTGTTGTTGGATATTCCAACTTTGTATTGAGAGAGGATACACCCTCACCGAGAAGGGTGAGGTCAAGAAGAACAGGTCTTTTCAACCACAAGGATACACATGCAGCGTCCTCTCCACAGTGACTCAGCTCTTGGGAATTTGTAAACTTAACTTCCTGAAACTTGGAAATTTCCAAGTTCTGTGAAATCCTGTAGTTCTGGTGGGGGCAGGAATAGCATCTCCTGCTTAATTCAAACTGGCCAATGAGAAGGGTACCTGTGGGGTGGAACTTTTTGACTGTCAATAAAAAGGGAAAGACCAAGGCAGTCGGGGAGCGTGGCCAATTGTAATTCTTCTATGCCTGTAAGTTCCTGGCTGGTGAATAAAGCCCTTCCTCTTATAAATGTGTTTTTTGGTTGCTCTTTCTCTCCATTGGGCCTTCTCTTCCTGCAACAATATTTTATACTGCCAAATTCTTTGTTTAAAAATATTTTTCGTCATTACAAAAGAAATAATGTACTTATAGTATAAAATGTGGAATGTATGTAAAATATAAGGAAAAAAATCCCAAAATACAACTGATTTTCTAATATCCAGAGATAAAATCATTACCATTCTGATGCATTTATATTCTGATATAAATTTCTTAACACACTAAAAATTACATTAAGAAAAATGCAATATATGTATAGTATCCCATTACAACATATTAAATTTATGCCACTGAGACATCGATGAAGTACACAAAATTCCTAATAAGAATCAGAAAGCACTTTTTCACGATTTATCCAGCTGTCAATGAAGAACAATACAACGACCCAGTATCAAAGTCTAGAGCCCATCAAATAGTTAAGGAATGCATAAATTAAGAAAAGTAATGCTGATAAGTGACCTGTTTTTGCCCAAAGGACTTGCAAGTCACAAAGTATGCTGGTAACACTCGTTTTGTCCTATAAATTGACTTAGAAACATATTATGATCCATGTTCCCAAGCCAAATTCTCCATTGTAGATGGGTCACTGGCCTTTCCCTCTGCATTTTTTTTTTTTTAAGTAGGGCTAACATGTTTAGGCTCCTCTCAGACTTAACAAAGAATGTGGTTGCATTTACATTTTAAAGTCTTAATTCCTCTGAAATTGACTTTTCCTTCCAAAGGAGACAGCTCTCAGAATGAATGTACCCTTTAGGATTTTAGCTTATACCAGAATGTGAATCACAGGTACACTACTACTGCAAACGCCACCAATGGCAAACAAAGCATTACGATTTTAATGCAGGCTCATCCAAAATGCTGAAGAACATGTTAACGTAGTTTGTTTAAGAAATACCAATCTCATGATAAAGTTATAGCTAACTAATGGGAAAAACAAACCAAATTCAGATTAGATGGCAATAACAAATTTATACACAAACAATAGCACTGAATTTTGACCTTGTGAAATGTGATTGCAGAATAAATAGTACTCATCAGTAACTTATCAAACTTACAGATAAGTAATTTTCCCTCAAAGACAAGGGAATAATAATTTAAAACTTGATAGAGTAAGGCTGTTTAATTTTGTTCTGATTGCTTACAGTCTACAGATTCTAGTAAGTCCATCAAGCAATGATGGACTCAATAGAAAAGTCTCCTAATCACTGGGAATTTTTAAGCCAAGGCTGGATGCCAATTCATTTGGGAAATATAAGAAAGGATCCCTAAGGCTCTCTGACATAAAATAAAATCAATTAAATGAGAACGTATGGAATGGAGTGTGAAGGCACTATAGGTACTATATTAGCCTCCCATTATTGCTATAACAAATTACCACATATTTAATGGCTTAAAATAACAGCAATTTATTTTCCTACAAATTCAAGAGGTCAGAAACCTAAAATCAAGGTTTTGGCAAGGCTATGTTCCTTCTGCAAACTTAAAGGGAGAATCTTTCCCTTTGGCTTATGTCCCCTTTCCTACATTACCCCAGCTTCTTATTTCTTCCATCACATCTCTTTCTACTGTGATTTTTTTGGGTCTACCCTGATAACCCTGGGTATCTCTCCCATCTCAAGAGCCTTAACTTAATCACATCTGCAAAGTGCCTTTTTCTTTCCCTTTCCTTTCCCTTTCCCTTTCCCCTTTCCTTTCCTTTCCTTTCTTTTCCTTCCCTTCCCTTTCCTCTTTCTTTCTTTATTTCTTTCTTTCTTTCTTTCTTTCTTTCTTTCTTTCTTTCTTTCTTTTTTTCTTTTTTGAGACAGAGTCTCAGTTTGTCACCCTTGTGTCATGGCATCACAGCTCACAGTAACCTCAAACTGTTGCACTTAAGCGATTCTCTTGCCTTAGCCTCCCAAGTAGCTGGGACTATAGGCGCCCACCACAACACCCGGTTCTTTCATTGTTGTTATAGTTGTTGCATTGTTGTTGCAGTTTAGATGGGGCCGGGTTTGAACCCGCCAGCCCCAGTGTATATGGCCAGTGCCCTAACCACTGAACAACAGGAGCCAAGCCAGCAAAGTGCCTTTTTCCATGTAAGATAATGTATTTATAAGTTCTAGAGATTAGGATGTGGACATATTTGGTGGGCTATAATTTAGGCTATTACAGATATTATAGCTCAGAAATAGTTACTGGGATCTGAAAAATCAAGAAGGATTTTGTGGAAATGGTCTATCTTGATGGGTATGAAGATGAGAAGGAGATCACTTCTAGGTTGGGAAATGATATGAACACAGGTAGAGGGGTTGTAGAAAGCAACATAATTTACACATAGACCATTAAAGGGACTGATGTAAATGCAATAAGCATGAAGATACGCAATCAAATGGGAGGAGGGGAAGGTCAGATCACAGCCTTAAAGCCAGGTAAAGGGATACAAAGTTGGTAGAATAGCAATTGGGAGTCGTTGAAAGTTCCTAAGTAAGCCCCTCAAGTGACATTATCAAAACAGCATTTTTAGGATTATTAGTCTTGCTAAGTCAGAGTGGGACAGCAGACTCCAACATGAACAAAGCTGACACAACACTTACATATAAGACTTCAGAACACTCAAAAACAAATTGGCAACAATTTCAAAGGAGAGTGAAAAGGCAAGGGAAGGATCATTTTATCTGTCTACATACACAAGCTACATACAACAATCAAGGACCTCTTATAGTGCTTGTAAAGGAAGACAATTCCTATGAGCTCA
This sequence comes from Loris lydekkerianus, assembly GCA_963574355.1. NCBI lineage: Eukaryota > Metazoa > Chordata > Mammalia > Primates > Lorisidae > Loris > Loris lydekkerianus. The sequence goes on along the minus strand of CAUYPK010050225.1, from coordinate 23,506 downwards.
GGGCAGTTTTTAAAAAAGAGAGAAAATATATACCAGGCTTACCTCATTGCCACATTACTTCCATCAATGACAACTGGCCTCAAATTGTCACTGTTATCTATGTCTTCTTCAAGAGACAATTCAGGGCTTGTAATCTCTCTGAAGTTGGGCCCACGAGGCACTAACAGACTTAAGTTGATCTGCCCTTCTGAATCACCTTTGTTACCAAGTCTGACAAGCTCTGCCAGCACATCATTGATAAGTGATTCTGGGCCTAGCTTGTTTAGCACTGATTGAATCTGTTCCTCTGCATAGCCCAGCTTTAGTGCAAATTCCATTTTGGCTTGGTATTCCTTCTCTAAGTCGAGCTTACCATCCTGTAAAATGCTGCTCTGGGAGAAGCTTGCACGATCCAGGCAGGGTGATCGACACAGCTGACGATGTGGCTTGCTGGGAATCTCCTTTTTCTTCAACTGACTATCCTCAGGTTGGCTCCTTTTGTTGTTTTTATCACTGCTCTTAAGGATTATTTGTTCAGGGTCACTGTCAGAGCTCATCCACTCTTCAGAATCAGCATTGCCTTGCTCTGTGCTGTCCTGCTTTGGCTGCTGCTTTTCTTCCTTGGAGGCACTCTTCTCCATTTTTGGTGTCTCCACTGCAGCTGTAGCCGTCATTCCGTTCAGTGAGTAGTCTGAGGTCTAATCAGGTATTTTTCCTTTTTATCCTGATTGGAATCCACATACAGTGGCATTCCTTTTTCAAAAAATGTTGTAGCAATGGTGGAAGAGTTTGCCTGTTTGGTTTGGTGTGTTCAGATGTTAACAATCCCTACAAATAAACACACACACCACAGTCATGTTTATTAAACTTCTGGAAAATAATTTTAGAATACAAAGATTTCTTCCTAAGAAACTATAGGTTCTCTGGCATTTGATTTTTTCTGCTTATAATGATTTAGGTTCACATTAAAAATATAGAGTACCTAATTCTCTAATAATTTTAGACATAAAATTTTAGTGGTGGCAATAATGCTATAATTCCTCTCCCACAAAAAACAAGAGGTAAAGTTTTCTGCTTATCACAGCTTTGAGAAAGAGAAACATTGCATTTGAGTAATATATATTCAAATATACAGATATAGATATGATATAGATATATCTTCTTGGAAGGACTTTCTTTTTCCTTTCTGACAAGGAAATGTTTCCAGATCCTACACCAGGTCCTTCTTGATAAGGCGGAAATCCACTCCTGAAGAATACATCCTCTCTAACATTACTCATTGCATAATATCAGGAACCCCATCAACTAGAGAGACAACCATTAAATTAGCTTTCAGATAATTAAAGTAGGCTGTAAGGGTAATAGAGAAGTGTGTTTCAGATAAGGAAAGAGGTGTGTATATACTCTTGAATGTATCTTTAGCCTATTTTATTTATTGTAATTGATAAACAAAAGGAGAAAATCAACTCAACTTGCATGAGAAACCAGAACATATTTAAAATAATATTCTTTACAGAAGAGAATTAGGAACAATTTTATTTTAACCCCCATACCCTCACCTACTTTGTCTGTCCTGGCAGGTTTCAGGTTCTGATCAGGCCACAGTGTTTTCTTCTTTTTGAGCCTTAGTTTCCTCATGTGCAAAATGAGGCTAGTAATAGCTACCTCATAGGATAATTGTAAGGATTACGTAAAATGTATAAGGCAAGTGCTTAGAAAAGTTAACAGTGCAGACTAGGTTCTCTGTATAAAGGTAGGAATAGACACCAACATGAGTTTGGGTGTTTTTTCATTTCAAATTAATATTAGGGTACATTGTTTTCATTCTAAGGTAAAGTTAAAGTTGTAGTTGAGCCTTCATCCAGGGGTCATGATGAACACCTTTACACTGTGTTTTTTCTCTTATATAAAATAGAGGACAGACAGTGAGGAAAGGCTATAGACCTCTGAGCACTGATGATCTCTTCTGGCAGCCTCTGTTCTCCCTGATCTAAAGCCAGGCTATCTATGTGACCAGTGTACCAGGAATTTCCAGTTATACCTCAATACTATTTCCATAAGTGAGAAGAAAAGCCAGCAATAGTTTGAAGGCTGTCATGGACAATTGCATGCTTACTTTAGGAGTCACATTTGGAAATACAGTCACATAGAAGTGACATCCCAGAACTGATATTTTGGCAGCATATACTGACTTGTTTAGTCATTATGACTTTAACATTTTCCCTTAATAAATTAGCCAACACATAGAAAGCCATTTCACTCCCACATCTCCATTAATCTTTGTTATTCAAATTTTAAAGTTTATTTCCTTTATAAGTTCTACATTTATTATCTTACTTATGTTTTATTCACTTGTAAATAATTTCCACTGTACACAGGACATTGAAATGTTTTCCCTTGCATTTATTCAAATCTTCTAAATCACTTAACACCAACTGTTTATAAAACTAAATGTGTATTTGTTTGGCAAATAAATGGTACTTGTAAAAGACAAGTTTAACTGCTTTTAACTTAGTGAACCATAGAATGGTTTTCTCATTCTCTACTATCCAATATTTAGTTCCATACAAATTGACACCGATGTGAATCCTTTTGCTATATACAGTAACAAATTTAAAATCAGGGAGAATCTCATAAATATGAGAAACCATCACTGAGATTGCCACTTATTATTGCAAAAATTTCCTACTCAGTAACTTAAAGTAGAAGAAAAATAAATAATTTAGTAAAAATAAACTTTGATTTACCTTTTGAAGATTTTAAGAAAAATGTTGGTTGTCTGTCCTAAAACCTGTGTAAGTGGGTAGTTGTTATCATATCTTTAAATTGTGTTGTGTTTTTTTGTTTCAGAATGTGAAAGTCTTAAGACAAGGTATGTCTTTTCTTTTTTCTTTTTTTTTTTTAAATTAAATCATAGCTGTGTACATTAATTCTATTTATTTATTTATTTTTTTTGGTAGAGACAGTCTCACTTTGTTGGCCTCAGTAGAATGCTATGGGATCACAGCTCACAGCAACCTTCAATTCCTAAGCTTAGGAGATTATCTTGCCTCAGCCTTCAGAGTAGCTGTGACTACAGGTGCCTGCCACAACACCTGACTATTTTTTTTGTTGCAGTTCGGCCAGGGCCGGGTTTGAACCTGCCACCCTCAGTATATGGGGCCAGCGCCCTACCCACTGAGCTACAGATGCTGCCCAAGGTATGTCTTTTCATTCAAAAGGAATGTCTTTTGATTCAAAAAACAGTCCCTGAGCTCTAGATACTGTGCTAAGCCCCAGGGTTAGGAAGAGAAACTAGAACTGAGCCAGTTATCAAAGAACTTGCAAACTAGTAAAATATTGGCTAGAAGTATCCATAGGAAGTACTGAAATGTGGTCATATAGAGGGTGAGCACATCAATTACAGTTTAAGCCAGGATACTTTTGAGAATAAAGGGAGTATTTACCATTGATTATGCAAACAAAATTGGCATAAACTGAGGCTGTTTCAGGAAAACCTGGATGTATGTTGGTCACCAATTTACTTGCAAATTTCCATTGATATCAAGAGGAAGGAATGTTCAACTCACTCAGAAAGTAGCTTATGGGGGTAGTAGTTAAAGAGATTAGGGAATAATTAAAGAAGGAAATATTATATGAAGTAATTTGCTGAATCATAAATTTATTAATTCATTCATTTAAAATTATTTACTTAGTAACACTTATGTATAAGACAACATGTTAGAGGCTGGGGATATAAAAACACAAAAGAATCCTGATCTCAAGGACCTTATAATAATGGTGGTAGGGAAGAAAACAGACAATAATCAAATAACTGTACGATTCATAGTTGCAAAATGTGGCTAACTGATTAAGTGTTAAAAGGGATGGGGCGCTATGAGTTGAGCCTTAGAAGTATGGGTTAAACTGTCCCACATAAGCCTTGCAAGGCAAGTCTGTAATGGGTTAAAAATGGCTTTTGCTAACACAAAGGCAAAAGGAGAACTGGACTCTCCCTGAGGCATACACAGAGCCTATTTGTTTTGAAGTAAAAATCCAGAACAGTTTCTCTGATGTCTTGCTCCCATTAAGCCCAGGTGGTCAGAGACTACCAATTGCTCCTGCTGGAGATACGGACCAGAGGTTGACAGGCATTAAAAACATATTGTCTTTGGAGCCAAAAGGTCTCTGTCCTGTGGAGAAACAAAGTCGTTACTCCATTATGAGGCAAACGAAGTGTGTGCTTGAGAGATTTTATTTCCCTTTCATCTCCAGGACTTCTTTGTGATTTTTATTTAGATATCTTGCTCAAGAGTTGACACATGTCTGAGAAGAATGAAAAAGCAGAAAAGATTGTGCTGATTTGTAGATTTGGTGTCTTCCCACAAGTTAAGTTTACATAGAAAGAGTTAGAGATCATAGATTAAGTGTGTACATGAACACCAGTGAATATAAGGTGGTCAAGAATAAAGATCCTATGCTACACACCATCCCATGTGGTGTAGTCTGTTTCTTATTAACTCTCAATAATTGCAGGAGTGAGCTTGCACCTGTGGCAAAGCTGCTGTTCTCTTGCCTCTCTGGTCACACAACAAGAAGAAGGAGTAAAAATGTGCTGGGCAGGGAAGAGTTTTAAAAATTATGAATATACAGAGATTAATATGATATAATGCCTTAGTCAACACTACACACTTAATATTACTGGTAAGGAGTGATAAATGAAACCACTGAAGATGGCTCAAAGAAAATTACCAGTTTTGCTCCAAAAAGGAAGGGGATTGTGGAGAAAAGTTTCAAAGATGATGCTCTAGTTACTACTTATGAAAGGTGTTGAAAAGAGTTGTTATATGGGGCAGCACCTATGGCTCAGTGAGAAGGGTAGCGGCCCCATATATCAAGGGTGGCAGGTTCAAACCCGGCCAGCCAAACTGCAACAAAAAAATAGCTGGACATTGTGGCAGACACCTGTAGTCCCAGCTACTCGGGAGGCTGAGGCAAGAGAATCACCTAAGCCCAAGAGCTGGAGGTTGCTGTGAGCTGTGATGCCACAGCACTCTACCCAGGGTGACAAAGTGAGACTCTGTCTATAAAAAACAAAAACAAAAACAAACAAACAAAAAACAGTTGTTACCTTTCATTGTTACTGATTAAAAAATAAAAAACATAAATGAATTCATTAAAGACTGGCATACTTTGAAAACTCACCTGAAAACTCAGATAAAATTATAGGATGGGGAGGGGGAAGGGTAAGATGGCCGACTGAAAGCAGCTTCTGAGGAAGGCTCCTGTCCAAAAGGAAAGATAATGTCCAGAAACAGCCCAATTAAGCTGAAGACTGAAAGCCCAGCCGAGAGAGAGATGATAACTGCAGGTCACCTCTGGTAAGGCAAGCTGTGACTCCAAGAAACCAAGTTTCAGGTACAAAATTTATCTGGAAGGAGGAGAGTCTGTCCCCTCCCCCAAGAAAGCTGTGGTTTTTCTTTGTATTTCTGCCTCCTTTCTTTTCTCTCTTCATTTGCTCCTGTGGGTTTTCTATGGACAAGCGGTGAACTGTGGACCTCTTGCCTCACCCCACGGGTGAGTGCTGTGGGAAGTGGGGACTACTTCCTTAGGAGGGACCTTGTTGTGACTCTGAACAATCTCTTGATAGGTAGAAATATTGAAGTAAGATCTTCCCTGCCATTCTGAACTTCCAGTACACCCTTCCTCCTTTCCCCCATGAACCAGAGGCCTAACCCCTGCTGAGACTGAGGGAGGAGGTTCCTGAACAGTGCCCCCCTACCTGTCTGCCAGACCAAGTGCCCCCCCAGCAAGAGACTCCAGGGGCCGCGCCAAGCCCCCCCACTAGCATCTCCACTGGCAGTCGCGCAGCCTCACACCCCAAGCCCCATGCCCACCCGGGCCTCCATACAAGTGGCACCATGACCCGCGACCTGAGACTTGCGGCTGCCCGGAACTCTGTACAAGTGGCGCCATGACCTGCACATGCCTGGACGCCGTGACCCACACCCCATGCCCTCCAGGACCTCCATACGAACCGCACTGCACCCTATGACCCACAACCCGTGCCCCGCACCCGCTCGGACTTTCGTACGAGTGGCGCTGTGACCTGCGACCTGTGACCTGCACCCACCAGGCCTCCACATGCCCTGACCAGGAACTCCAGGAGCCACGCAACCCCGCGTCATCTCTCCCAAACCCTCCCTGCCTCCACATTGGCCCACTCATCTGGCCAGGAACTCTGGTAGCCGTGCACCCTCCAAAGCACTCCCTGCATATGTGTGGAGCCCATTTCCTGGCTAGAGACTGCTGAAACCTTGGGCTCTCTATGCCAAAGTCACTGGGTGCCACGCACTCCCAGAACCATGTGCACCACCCCCCTCACTGTTGCTGGATCTGGGTGTGACACACTCCAGAGCTGCTACCACAACCAGAACTCCCTGGCTGGGGCAGCCCCAGAGGAGCTACACAGGGTCACTCCCTACAAAGATCCAGCAACAATAGAGTGATTCCGCTGGGGTCTAATCTTGGATAGACACCTCCCCAACTCTGAGGATGCCCAGAGGCATTGATGAAAAACAACCATGAGGCAAAATCAATGAAAAAAACTCTGGGAATATGAATAATCAGAGTAGATCAATTACCCTGAGGAACAATGGGGCAGACACAGCACAAGATCCCATGCACAAACAAATAGCTGAGATGTCAGAAATAGAATTCAGAACCTGGATAGCAAATAAGATTGAATTAGAATTCCAAGCAGTAACCAAAAAGATGTCTCAAGAATTCAACAAATTCAAAGACCAAATGACAAAAGATTTTGACACATAGAGACAAGAAGTTGCAGCCCTCAAAGATCTGAGAAACAGTAAAATCCCTCAGTAACATACTGGAGCAAGCAGAAAATAGGGTTTCTGACATTGAAGGCAAAGCTTTCAAATGCTCCCAAACTCTCAAAAAGGAAGAGAAATGGAGGGCAAAAACAGATCACTCTTTCAGAGAGCTCTAGGATAATTTGAAGAAAAATAATATTCGTCTTATAGGGATCCCCGAAAGTGACAAAGTGGCTTCACAAGGCACAGAGTCTCTTCTTCATGAGATTATGAAAGAAAACTTTCCAGACATGCAAGAGATTCTGAAATTCAGATAGCAGACAGTTTCAGAACTCCAACACGACTCAACCTGAATAAGACATCCCCCAGACACATAATCAATTTCACTAAAGTTAATATGAAGGAGAAAATTTTGAAAGCAGCAGATGAAAGAAAACCATAACCTACAAGGGGAAGAATATTAGAATAACTGAAGATCTCTCTGCTGAAACCTTTCAAGCTAAAAGCAGATGGTCATCAATATTTAATTTCCTAAAACAAAATAACTTTCAACCCAGGATCCTGTACCCAGCTAAACTGAGTTTCATTTATGATGGATAAATTAAATATTCTAATGACATTCACATGTTGAAGAAATTTGCCATAACTAAACCCACTCTCTAGAAATTCTCAGACCTATCCTCCATGAAGACCAAAGAAATCTTCCACCACAACAGTAAAACCACCCAGGAACTTTTCTTTTATTATTATTATTTTTTTTATTAAGTCATAGCTGTGTGCATTGATATGATCATTGGGCATCATACACTAGTTTCACAGACCGGTTGACACGTTTATATCACACTGGTTAACACAGCCTTCCTGGGAATTTCACAGTTATTGTGTTAAGACATCTACATTCCACATTTACTAACTTTCACATATACCATTGTGAGATGCACCACAAGTGTATTCTCGATCATATTCCCACTTCCACAGTTGCAAAAGGATTAAAAATGTCCACCGAACTCTCGACAGGCTTATCAATATTCTCAATTAATGTGAATGGTTTAAATTGTCCTCTAAAGAGTCACCGGTTGGCTGACTGGATACAAAAACTCAAGCTAGATATCTGCTTCATACAAGAATCTCATCTTATCTTAAAAGACAAATAAAGACTCAAGGTGAAGAGATGGTTATCTATACTCCAGGCTAATGGAAAGCAGAAAAAAATAGGCATTGCAATCCTATTCACAGATACAACATGCTTTAAACAAACCAAAATAAGGAAGAATAAGGATGGATACTTCATATTTGTTAAAGGTAATACTCAATATGATGAGATTTCAATTATTAATATTTAGCACCCAACCAGAACGCACCTCAATTTATAAGAGAAACTCTAAGAGATATGAGGAACTTGATTTCCTCCAGTTCCATAGTAGTTGGAGATTTTAACACCCTTTTAGCAGTGCTGGATAGATCTTCCAAAAAGAAGCTAAGCAAAGAAATTTGACATTTAAACTTAACCATTCAATATCTGGACTTAACAGACATCCATAGAACATTTCATCCCAACAAAACTGAATACACATTCTTCTCATCAGCCCACGGAACATACTCCAAAATCAATCACAAATCTAACCTCAGAAAATTTAAAAAACAATAGAAATCATTTCTTGCATCTTCTCAGACCATTATGGAATAAAAGTTGAACTCAATAACAACAGGAATCTGCACACCCATACAAAAACATGGAAGCTAAATAACCTTATGCTGAAGGATAGATGGGTTGTAGACAACATTAAGAAGGAAATCACCTAATTTTTGGAAGAAAACAACAATCAAGACACAAATTATTAGAACCTCTGGGATACTGCAAAGACAGTCCTAAAAGGGAAATTTATAGCACTGAAAAAGCCTTCCTCAAGAAAAGAAAAAGAGAGGAATTTAATAACTTAATGGGACATCTCAAGCAACTGGAGAAGGAAGAACATTCCAACCTCAAACACAGCAGAAGAAAAGAAATAACCAAAATCAGAGCAAAGTTAAATGAAATTGAAAACAAAAGTATTATACAACAGATCAATAAATCCTAATGTTCATTTTTTGAAAAGATCAGTAAAATAGAGAAACATTTGGCTAACCTAACAGGAAAAAAAGAGTAAAATCTCTACTTTCACCAATCAGAAATGATAAAAATGAAATAACAATAGACCCCTCAGTAATTCAAAAAATCCTTAACGAATATTACAGGAAATTTTACTCTCAGAAATATGAAAATATGAAGGAAATCAACCAATACTTGGAAGTATGACACCTACCAAGACTTAGCCAGAATGAAATGGAAATGTTGAACAGGCCTATATCAAGTTCTGAAATAGCATCAACTATACAAAATCTCCCTATAAAGAAAAGCCCAGGACCAGATGGCTTTACATCAGAATTCTACCAAACATTTAAAGAAGAACTAGTACCTATATTACTGAACCTCTTCCAAAATATAGAAAAAGAAGGAATACTACCCAACACATTCTATGAAGCAAACATCACCTTGATCACTAAACCAGGGAAAGACCTAAAAAGAAAAGAAAATTATAGACCAATTTCACTAATGAGTATTATGCAAAAATACTCAATAAGATCCTAACAAACAGAATCCAATAACACATCAAAAAAAATTATACACTATGACCAAGTGGGATTAATCCCAGGGTCTTAAGGCTAGTTCAATATATGTAAATCTATAAATGTAATTCAGCACATAAATAAACTAAAAAATAAAGACCATATGATTCTCTCAATTGATGCTTAAAATCTTTTGATAATATCCAGCATCCGTTCATGATCAGAACACTTAAGAAAATTGGTATAGAAGGGACATTTCTTAAACTCATAGAGGCCATCTACAGCAAACCCATAACCAATATCATATTGAATGGAGTTAAATTGAAAATATTTCCACTTAGATCAGGAACCAGGCAAGGTTGCCCATTGTTTCCATTGCTCTTTAACATTGTAATGGAAGTTTTAGCCATTGCAATCAGGAAAGAAAAGGCGATCAAGAGTATCCACATAGGGTCAGAAGAGATCAAACTTTCACTCTTCGCCAATGATATGATTGTATATCTGAAAAACACCAGGGATTCTACTACAAAACTCTTAGAAGTGATCAAGGAATACAGCAATGTCTCAGTCTACAAAATCAACACCCATACATCTGTAGCTTTTATATATACCAAAATAGCCATGCTGAAAAAACAATCAAGGACTCTATTCCTTACACAGTAGTGCCAAAGAAGATGAAATATTTGGGAGTATACCTAACAAAGGACGTGAAAGATCTCTATAAAGATAACTATGAAACTTTAAGAAAAGAAATAGCTGAAGATGTTAACAAATGGAAAAACATACCATGCTCATGGCTGGGAAGAATCAACACTTAAAATGTCTATGCTACCCAAAGCAATATGTTATTATAATGCAATTCCTATTAAAGCTCTATTGTCACATTTTAAAGATCTTGAAAAAATAATTCTTCGTTTTATATGGAATCAGAAAAAAACCTCGAATAGCCAAAATATTACTCAGAAATACAAATAAAGCAGGAGGAATCATGCTACCAGAACTGAGACTGTACTATAAATCGATAGTGATCAAAACAGCATGGTACTGTCACAAAAACAGAGAATTAGATGTCTGGAACAGAATATAGAACCAAGAGATAAATCCAGCTACTTACTGTTATTTGATCTTTGACAAGCCAATTAAAAACATTCAGTGGGGAAAATATTCACTATTTAACAAATGGTGCTGGGTTAACAAATGGTGCTGGCTGGTGACCTGTAGAAGACTTTAACTGGACCCACACCTTTCACCATTAACTAAGATCGATTTTCAGTGAATAAAAGATTTAAACTTAAGACATGAAACTATAAAAATACTTGAAGAAAGTGCAGGAAAAAGTCTTTAAGGAATCAGCCTGGGTGAAAATTTTATGAGGAAGACTCCCCAGGCAATTGAAGCAGTATCAAAAATATATTACTGGGACTTGATCAAACTAAAAAGCTTCTGCACAGCCAAGAACATAGTAAGTAAAGCAAGCAGACAGCCCTCAGAATGGCAGAAAATATTTGTAGGTTATACCTCCAATGAAGTTTTAATAACCAGAATCCACAGAGAACTCAAACGTATTAGCAAGAAAAGAACAAGTGATCCCATCTCAGGGTGGGCAAAGGACTTGAAGAGAAACTTCTCTAAAGAAGACAGAGGGAGGGATATTGGTGGGATTACACCTGTGGTGCATCTTACAAGGGTATCTGCGAAACTTAATAAATGTGGAATGTAAATGTCTTGGCAAAGTAACTGGGAAAATGCCAGGAAGGCTTTGTTAACCATTGTGATAAAAATGTGTCAAACGGTCTATGAAGCTAGTGTATGATGCCCCATGATCATATCAATGTACGCAGCTATGATTTAATAAAAAAAAAGAAGACAGATGCACAATCTACAGACACATAAAAAAAGCTCATCATCCTTAATCATCAGAGAAATGCAAATCAAAACTACTTTGAGATATCACCTAACCCCAGTAAGAGTAGCCCACATAACGAAATCCCCAAAAAAGAGATGTTGACGTGGATGTGGAGAAAAGGGCACACTTCGACACTGCTAGTGGGAATGCACACTAATTTGTTCTTTTTGGAAGGATATTTGGAGAATACTTAGAAATCTAAAAATAGACCTGCCCTTCGATCCTATCATTCTTTTACTAGGTATATACCCAGAAGACCAAAATTCACAATGTAAGAAAGACATCTATACCAGAATGTTTTTTGCAGCCCAATTCATAATTGCTAAGTCATGAAAGAAGCCCAAATGTCCATCAACCCACAAATGGACTGGCAAATTGTGGTACATGTATACCATGTAATATTATGCAGCCTTAAAGAAAGATGAAGAATTTACAATTTTCATGTTTACATGGATGGAGCTGGAACATATTCTTCCTAGCAAAGTATCTCAAGAATGGAAGAGAAAGTATCCAATGTACTCAGCCCTACAATGAAGCTAATTTATAGTTTTCATGTGAAGGCTATAACCCAACTATAGCACAAGAATATGGGGAAAGGACCAAGGGAGGGGAAGGGAGGATGGAGGTTAGGGTGGAGGGAGGGTAATGCGTGGGGGCACACCTACAGTGCATCTTAGAATGGGTACAGGCAAAAATTAATAAATGCAGAATACAAATGTCTACATACAATAACTAAGAAAATGGTATGAAGACTATGTTTAACAGTTTGATGAGAATGTTTCAGATTGTATATGAAACCAGCACATTGTACCTCTTGATTGCACTAATGTACACAGCAAGATTAAACAATAAAAAAATAAAAATAAATAAAATTATAGGATGGGATGCCATTTGTTTTAGGAAGCTAAAAGTTTTGTCACCAGACAGCCACATGTTATAATAGGTACAGAACTTGCCAATAACTTGCTTAAGAATAAGATTAAGCAGGGCCGGTGCATGTGGCTCAAAGGAGTAGGGCACCAGCCCCACATGCCGGAGGTGGTGGGTTCAAACCCAGCCCTGGGCCAAAAACTGCAAAAAAAATAAGAATAAGATTAAGCAAATGATTTGCAATCTTTCATCTGACTCTAAAAAAGTGGAGAAACATAAGCAGGCAAAATGTACTAAATGTGACCTCAAAGAATTTTCACCAAGAAAAAAGATCAAATATTCCCCTATTTTCTTCCTCCCTCTCTAATTCTTTTATTATGAAATACAATTCATTTAGTTTTCATTTTTACAGAGAAATTTTCCAAAATCAGTCTTCAGCTTCTACTACAAACTCTACTTCATCTTTTCTAAAATCTGTCAAGTGATACCTTATATATAGACAGAAACATCTGGCTATGTCTACTGAGCTAAAATCACTGGAAATATTCAAAAAAGCCCAATAATCATGTGGGCTAGAGCTACCTGGCTGTAGCCAAATCAAGAACAAAATACTTTATTGTGTTTTGGAAATCCAAGTTTTAATAGAGACTTAGAAACACCTACTTACACAGGTGCCTTTGTCTTGCCTTCTGGCATTTTTTTTTTTTCATAAAACTCATCCCTAAATTAAATACACATATCAAAAATTATCTGCTATGTGAGAATTTTTGTGGGGCCCAGATAATTGAGAAATAACTTGTAGTTCAATTATCATAAGAATACTAACCTTTTCTCTTCTCTGAACTGGACCACTGTTTTTAGAATTAGCTTTAAAGAGAACAAATCCAAATCTGTATTGTATAAAATCATCATATTTTACTTTTAAATGACAAAGAGAACAAGAGTTATTATTAAACTTCAATTAATGGTGATAAAATTCACCATTATTGAGCCATCCTTGAGCCATCCTCAGTGCTTTCATTTATGAACAATGATTTACATTTGCATTGTATCTTAAACTTGCCTAAGTGTCCAACAAACAGAACATGTCATTATTTATACAATCCAGATGTAAGATGCTATGACTTTTATATCCCACCTCCAATACCCTATGTCAAGTACATCAGCTAAAGAAGTTATACAAATTTCATAGAGAAATATGATATGAAGGCTTTCTCTGGTGTTTGGGAGGCAAAGGGGTTTGCAAACTTTACTAATTCTCAATATGAAAAAGGTTTGCATGAAGGTACTTTGAGAAAACCCCAAATTCAAATATTACCATTTTCATTTATAAAAGTCAGTCACATACAATAATTATATCATAAAGGAGACACAAATTGCTTCTTCAACCTCCAACTACACCCACCTGTTTGTGTGCTGTTGCGTGACTTATAGGTAACACTTAGCAAATAAATAAGTCTTTTCTGTGACTTATAAAAATAGGATTTCCTTCTGGCAATGAGAGCACTTTTGTCAACCTATCTGGCTTTACATTATCCTCAAAACAAAATTGGCTTTTACTTTATTTCTCTCTCTTTTATTTTTTTTCTTCTGTGAATTCTCAATATGATAACATGCCACAACTGGGGCTAAAAACAACTGAGCCTACTCAAAATTTATGATTTAATTTCAAAAGACAACAAAAATCTTTGCCTGATTAAACTACCTCAATTTTGTCCCCTCTGCCACATCAAATGTTGAAGCTTTAGACAAAATGTTTATAGGAAAGCAACAGTCTATTGATTTTCATTACCCATTCACCCCTTTAGGACTTAAAAAAAAAGACACACAATGATTTGATTTTAAGACCAATTGTCCCTGGGTTTTTAAACTCAGGTTCATTTTCCTACTACCTTTCACTGCCACTCATCCCATTATAAAGGATCTACATCCACAGCACATCTAAATAATCTTGTACTGCACACACTCCTGCTTAATTGGCATTCAAACTAATTAAAACTACACTGACAATTGTAAACTCAATTTATATTGGAATCATTTGAATCTACACAAAAACATTTCTAGTGCTTTATACTCCAAAAAGGCAAGAAAGTTGTAGAATACATACTTACTATTTTCTTTTCTCTATATAAAGATGATATAGAGCAGGCGTCCTCAAACTTTTTAAACAGGGGGTCAATTCACTGTCCCTCAGACCGTTGGAGGGCCAGACTATAGTTTAAAAAAAAAAAAAAAAAAACAACTATGAACAAATTCCTATGCACACTGCACATATCTTATTTGAAGTAAAAAACAAAATGGGAACTAATACAATTCACACTGCTTCATGTGGCACGTGGGCCGCAGTTTGAGGACACCTGGTCTAGAGAAAAGTCGTTTGAAATTCATGCAGAAAACTTCATTCTAAGCTACAGGAGATGATCTCTGCTATGGTAACTCTTCAGTGAATAATATGTATTCTCTGGCCTATAGTGATAGCTGAGGAGAAGTTATGAAAGTGGCTTTTCCAGAGAACATCCCCACATCCATGATTCATTGGTGAAGTTCTCTCTTTCCCTCTCCTTCCCTTTTTTCTCCTTCTTCTCCTTTTCTCTTTTTATTTCTGTGGCACCTACTTGCATCCCATCCCAAGATTCTTGATCAAAAGCTATAGGGGAATGTGGCTATGTCATTCTATAACTTACAGTAAATTAGATAAAAATAGTGCCTTTCTTATGACTTCAATAGCAATAAACATATCTTGAGAATCCCAGTCTGTTGATGACACTGGGCTTGATCTTTCTCGATTTTCTCAAATTACATTGCTTTGCAAAATGAGTGGAATAGAGTAAATTCTAGTTTCTATCTTTACACTCAAATCATTAGACTAAAATGAGAAAGGACATGATGATCAGGCCAATTCTAAGTGTCAGCTTCAGTATTTAGCCATGATGTCATCATCTTAAGTCTGGTTAGCTTCAAAACTCTTAACGATGAAATTCAAGATGCATCTCCCTATGCAAATGTGAGTAGAAAGGAAAAGGGGAATAGAAAGATCTTTATAGATTGAAAGGCTGTCCTAGCTCTTAATTGTCCTTATTTCAACCAACACACTATTTGTTTTCAGTTCTTTTCTCAATTATATACTGCTCTTTTTAACAGCTGTTCTGTTCTATCTCAGGTATAGGAATACTTCTGTGGCCAGTGAAGCTCTTAAGAAATAGTTTTAGAAATATTTCAGAAGCTTTCAGAATAAGGAATGCTTAATAATACAATATGCAGAGGGTGCCAAAAAATGTATACACATTTTAAGAAAGAAAAAAAAAATGTACTATGTACTAAAATTGTAATCTTCAATGTATAGCAATAAAAAAAAAAAAAAATGAATACGGGCGGCACCTGTGGCTCAAGGGAGTGAGGCACTGGCTCCATATGCTGGAGGTGGCAGGCTCAAACCCAGCCCTGGACAAAGACTGCAAAAAAAAAAAAAAAAAAAAAAAAAAAGAAAAAAAGTAATTTTTGACTTCTGCAATTACAAGAAGTGGTTAGCATTAGTGTCCAGACACTTCTGATTATGGCAAACTACTGCTTGAGCAACGTTGAGATAAAGTATCCACTTGTATCACTGCACATGCTATTTCAATTTCTTCCCAAAGTACTGCCAGGGTAGGCTTTTTTCTATGGTATACCATATCCTTTAAGTTACCCCATAGGTAGAAGCCAAGGGATGCTAAGTCAGGAGAAGATGGGGAAAATTCAAACACACCTCTTCATCCTAGTCATTTTTCTGGAAAATTCTTGAGGTAAGATGTCTTGTCTCATATATATAAAATTTTGGAATGAAAACTTTCATTTTGCTGTTTTAAGAATGTGTTATATGATATGATTGCAAGAGGGACTTTACCTAACAAATGCAATCATTGTAACCTGGCTTATTGTACCCTCAATGAATCTCCAACAATAATAAAAAAAAAAAAAGAATGTGTTATATACTTATTTTGCTAAATTCTGTCTTGCATACACATTGTTTGGTAGACTTCTCTGGTGAATGTGTAAACTGTTCTAATACCAGCAGAAGAGGCTGAACTTGTTGTGTGAAGCCTTTCAGGTCTTTCCTTGTGCACATCACACAGAGTATCATGTGTCTCAATCTTATTATGAATGCAGAATGCATGCAATTGTGGAGCATGTTGGTGGTTCCATTGCATACTCACATCTCTATTGTTGTACTTCCACAAGGATCTTGAATTTTAAACATCACTTCAAAATGGTCTTGCACTCCTCGAATGATAACCATACTTTCAGCCATTTTCTTCAACTGTCCTGCCTGTCGCATGGTGATGCTAGCACTCATTTGATTTGACTAATGCTATCTTTTGAAAGAACAATACACTACACATTCCTACCATAATTCAATTCAACTTCAAAAAAGTAATACATAGATAACATCTCTTAAAATTTGTATATATTTTTGGCACCCTTGGTATGTTATATTAAATAATATGTCAGCCACATTATGACATAAGTATTCTCCTGGCTGCTCCATGAGGTTAAGATGCAGGTGCTCCTTCATGGCTTCATGCAAGAGCAGCAAAAGGGGGTCCAAGTATAATGAGAAACCTTCCGTATTTGGAGCTGGAGTAAGGAAATCTGAACTGAAATCTTCTCTTTACCCCTTAATAGAGCTGTGTGATTTTATACAAGTCATATCATGTCTGACTCTCAGTTTCCTCACCTAGAAAATGGGGATACTGTTATCTGTCTACCTAGAAAATCAGTGTGTGAATAAAGTAAGAATATGGATGTTGAAAGTATGTTAGAAATTGTGAAATAGTTTAAATGTAAGATACTGTTCCTATTGGCTACAGCAGAGAGTCGAATGAATCACTTAAAAATAAATACCAAACGATTAATTATATGATCTTGGGAAAATTATATTGCCTCTCTGAACTATAGTCTTTTGACCTGTAAAATGAGAATGATTATAGTACCTACTTCATATGATTTTGTAAGGATTAAATGTGAAACACACAAAAGCTGTTTGTAAACTATGAATTTTCATACCAGTTGTCCATCTGGACTGTTTTCATAGCCTCAAGCTCGATAGATTATTGTTTGACCAATAACTGTATTGTTAGAACATGAGGTTAAAGTAGTATTTCTCTTAAGTTTGCATTTCTTTCTAATCTAGATGTTGCCACTGGGAGGATATCCAAACGCTGCCCTTCCACATTATGAAATCACTATGCAAATTTAGACCTTTGAAGTAGAAAGTTCTAATTTTTCATTCCCTCCTTGCATAGTATGTGCACAGGTTCTGGGAATTATAAAGCAAATAAGACACAGTTCCTGTGAGGCACTCACATTCTAGTAGGTGAGATACACATGTCAAAAAAATAATTATAGAATAATATAATATGCTCCTATGAGGTTGTTAATAATTCATAGGGGAATATTAAGGAGGAAATAAGTAATTCTCTTGTCTGAGGCAAAAGTGCTGAAATCTGAGCTGGCTTTATCAGAAAAATGTGAGGAAAATTGGGAGAACATGCTGGGCAGATGGAATAGCATATGAAAAAGCATGAAGGTATGAAAGACAATGGTGGGGTGAAGATTAGTGAGTAATGCTCTCCACATTCAAGATTCTTTCAGTTCTTCTTCCACTTTACTCCCTCCATTTAGTTCAAGTCTTTCTCCCACTTGACTTTGAGATTTACTAAAAAAAAAAAAAAAAAAAAAAAAAAAAGAAATGTTCAGATTCATGTTTGTATTTATGCTTTCTCATATCCAAAAACATAGCATATACCTTTTTGCATGTGGTAAGCTTTCAATAAATATTTTATCAAATACTTCATACTTACATTGTTATGTCCTCTGACATACTCATAGAAGCCTGAAGCCAAGTTCAGCTGCAAATTATATAAACCATTCAATGTTACACCAGTTATATATAGCCCTGCAGTTTACTGAAATAATGGAGAGTTGGGATAAAATTATTTCTTGTGAGTCACTTATTATCCAGAAGAGACTTCATTAAAAGTCTGTCTATGGTTGACTTTGTATTTCAGTTAACATTAAATTAGCTTTATGTTTATGTCTTTTTCTTTTTCTTTTCTTTTCTTTTTTTTTTTTTTTTTTTTTTTTTTTTAAGAAAAAGAGTCTTACTTCATCACCCTCAGTAGAGTGCAGTAGTGTCACAGCTCACAGCAACCTCCAGCTCTTGGACTTAGGTGATTCTCTTGCCTCAGCCTCTCAAGTAGCTGGGACCACAGGTGCCTGCTACAACACCCAGCTACTTTTTGTTGCAGTATGGCTGGGGCCAGGTTTGATCCTGCAACCCTCAGTATATGGGGCTGGCGCCCTACTCACTGAGCCACAGGTGCTGCCCTAAATTAGCTTGTTTAGAAAGCACTTTTTTCTCACTGTAGAAATGAAAAATACTAAAGAAAATGTATGGTATTAACTCTTTGAATGTTTAAAAGTTTATATAATCATGTTTATGCCATGAAATCTTTTGTTATATAACTTTAAATATAGTTATGGGTGATGTCAGTGGGAATGGCAGAAAAAAGACCCACCAAAAATCTGCTTATTAATAAATGCACTGAGAAGACTGGTAAATTGTAAAAATTAACTTTTCTAGAACTCTGGATGTTAATCAAAGGCTTGTGATGATTTCAGGAATGTTCATTAAATCTACAACAACAAAACAAAAACAAAAACAAACCTGTCTGAAACATGGTAAGAACAGCAAACTTTGTGACATTTTAATGCACCCTACTTCCATTTCTTTTTCCTAAATGCATGGTGGCCTTGAAAGCCTACAGAAGGAGCAGAGTGACTTAAGATTTCCTCAACAGTCCTGTCACCATAGAATTATCATTATACAAGTTGTATAGAAGTGCCTTGTAAAACTTGACATTTTCAAGGGCTTGTCTTTATTTGATGTGACTTAGATCTCACTAATGATGGATAGTTTTTTCTTGAAGGATGCTTGTTAAAAATGATTAGTTAATGTGACAGCTGTCTGAGGTGGTACTAACACTTGGGGCAAATAAGAAGCTGACCAAAAAAAAACCTTAAAAGGAAAAGTTGTGAATGAGATGTCTAAAAGTGGCTTTGAAAAGCTCCAACATATAACTGGGGATCTAGAAAGACATGTTCTTGTGCAGGGCTGTGTGTGTGTCCTGGGAAGACCCGAAAAGTTCCTAATCTCTCACCTCTGACTGATGTTAAGGTTATATGCAATGAAGAAGTGAAGGCTGAGGCAAAATTGTCAAATGCTATCTAGAGTATTGAAAAGTATACCCCAACATGCACGTAGCAACTCTTGGCAAAGGGAAGGGAACTTACTGGTTCAAGCATTTAAGAACATTTCTGTTGAACCAATTACTGGCAACTAAGCTATTCTAAGCAGTGGCCACACACAACAACGAATGTAGACTTTACAGTGTTATTTCAAAAGTCACTAAACAGTAACTACAAAAACAAACCCTGAGTAGAGTAGGGAGTCTGCTTTCCAGAGTTGTCAATTATATTATTTTAAATGTTCAGTTTTCAAAAAATACGAGACATGCAAAGAAATAAGGAAGTATGGACCTGCAAAGGAAAAACATCCAGGCAATAGAAGATGTCTGTGAGCAAGCCTAGATGTCAGATATTTTAAATATGCACAAAAATTACAAGAAAACTTGTCAAAAGAACAAGAGAATATTAACGGAAATTCTGAAGCTGAAAATGACAATAACTGAAATAGATTTCAGCTGGCAGAAGTAAAAAGAAGCAAATTTGATGATGCTAGGTCAACTGAGATTATCCAGTTTGAAGGAGAGAAAGATAAAGGGACCTGAGGTACCCTATCAAGTGTATCAACATAAATGTAACAGAAGATTCAGGTGAAAAGGAGAAAGAGGAAGTAACAAAAATACTTTGAAAAAATAATGGCTGAAAAATTTTAAAATTTAGTGAAAAATATTAATTTTGACATTCAAGAAGACTAATGAACTCAAAGTTATATAGATTAAAAAAGTTCCACATATAGACTCATACTACCCAAACTGCCAAAAGTCAAAAACAAAACAAAACAAAAATCAGTTTGGATATGGCAAGAAAAATGTGGGTCTTTACATCCCAGAAAAAACTCATGTTCACTGTGGCAGTAGTAATAGTGTCCAAGTTCACTATAGTTAGCAATATTGTATATTGTATATTTAAAATTTGCTAAGAAGGTAGATCTTAAGTGCACTTACCACACATACAAAATAGTAACTATATGAGATAATGTATATCTTAATTAGCTTTCTGTGATGAATATTTCACAACATATATGTATGGTCACCAGATGGCCAATGGGAGATTTCAAAAGTGACCATACTGATATTCAGCAATGAGGGTATAGAACTTTTTCTAGGATGAGTTTGTGAACTTAATTGTTAGATCTCATATGATGACAGTTCTGATGACCATTCCAGAGAAAAAGTTCCAAAATTGCTTCAAACGGTGGAGGAGACACTGGCATTGATGCACAACTTCCCAAAGATAGTACTTCAAAGGGACCATAGTGATATTCAGCAATGAGGTAGGTAGCACGTTTTCTAGAATGAGCTCATAAAATTGTCTGACCTCATATATCAAAACATGAAGTTGCATACTTTAAATATATATACAATTTTAAATTCTCGACTATACCTCAAGAAAGTTGGGAAAAAATTGAAAATATGTTAAATGTAATCCCCAGAATTATATCTAAGAAAATAAACCTCAAAAATATAATTAAAGAAAGAACAAGGAATTAAAATAGCACTCTAGAAAATCACTATTCAAACCAAAAGAAGGCAGTATTGGAGGACTAAAGCAACAAAAATATGCATAATACATATAGAAAATAAAAAGCAAAATAGCAAAAGTCCTTATAATCAGTAATTCCATTAAATGTGAATGGATTAAACTAGTCAATTAAAAGACACAAATTGGAAGAATGAATGAAAAACATGATCCAACTAAATTCTATCTACAAGAGATACAATATAGGTTAAAATACTAAAATAGGCTTGAAATAAAATAATGGAAAAAGACATACTATACAAACAGTAGCCAAGAAAAAGCACAAATGGGTAATATCAGACAAAATATACTTTAAGGAAAAATATTACTAGAGACAAAAAGGAGTAATATGTAATGATAAATGGGTAAATCAATCAAGAAAACAAAAAATACATACATCTACTAATAGAACCCCAAAACACACAAAGCAAAACCAGATGGAATGGAAGGGAGAAACCAACAATCCAACAACATTTGAAGTCTTCAATATCCCTTTTTACTAAAGGAAAGACAAACTGAGCAGAAGATTAATAATAAAATATAAATAAACTAACCATAACAAAAATTTACAGAATATTACTCTTGACAGCTGCAGAATGCATTCATTCTCCAGGATAGATCATATATTAAGCCACAAATGATCCTCAATAAATTTAAAAAGATTAAAGTGATACAAATTACAGTCTCTTTACAATGGAATAAAATAGAAAAATAATAATGAAAAGAAATATGTGAAATTTAAAAATATGGGGAATTTAATCAAATGCTCTCAAGTAACCAATGACTCAAATTTGAAACCACAAGGGAGGGATGAGTTTGATAATTTGTTCTTTTAATCTCAGCATTTTTGGAGGCTGAAGTGGATTGCTTAAGGCTGAGAGTTCACAGTGAGACCACATCACACACACACATACATAAAAATTAGCCAGATGTGGTGGCACATGTATGTACCCTCAGTGACTCAGGAGGCTTAGGCAGGAGGATCCTCTGAGCCAAGGAGTTCAAAGCTATAGTGAGCTATGATTGCTCTACTGTACTTCAGCCTGGGAAAGACATTGAGACTCTGTTTCAACACACACACACACACACACACACACACACACACACACACACACGAGATTAGTACTTAAAGAAAAATTACTTATTTATAAATACCTACATTAAAAAGAAGAAGGAGGGCAGTGCTTGTGGCTCAGTGAGTAGGGTGGTGGGTTCAAACCTGGCCCTGGCCAAATTGCAACAAAAAAATAGCCTGGCGTTGTGGCAAGTGCCTTTAGTCCCAGCTACTTGGGAGGCTGAGGCAAGAGAATCACCTAATCCCAAGAGTTGGAGGTTGCTGTGAGCTGTGATGCCATAGCACTCTACAAGTGTGACTAAATGAAACTGTCTCTAAAACAAACAAACAAAAAAAAAAAAAAAAAAAAAAGAAGAAGAAGAAGAAGAAGAAAGATCCAAATCAAAAGTCTAACCTATTTCCACCCAATGGATACACTACATGGCTATATTGCTCACTTTCTGGGATAAGGACAACCTATAACTCTGACTTCATCCACACAAAAGCAAACTATGTAACCAAATGTATGTACCCCCATAACAATCTGAATGAAAAAAAAAGTAGAAAAGGAAGAACTAACTTAAGTTGAGTAGAAGAAAGAAAAATAATAAATATTAGAATAGAAATAAATAGAATACAATAGAGAAAATAAATGAAAAAAAGTAGGTTCTCTATTTGGTTCTATATATCTATGTCCCTATTTTTATGCCAATACCATACTGTTTTGATAACTGTGTACTTGTAATATAGCCTAAAATGTGGTAGAGAGATGCCTCTAGCTTTGTTTTTATTACTAAAATTTGCCTTGGCTATATGTTTTTTTTTCTGGTTTCATACAAAATAAAGAACTAGTTTTTTCCAGTTCTTCAAAGTATGATGTTGATATTTTAATGGGGATTACATCGAATCTGTAAATTGGTTTGGGTAGTATAGACATTTTAACAATGTTGATTCTTCCAAGCCAAGAGTATGGTATGTTCTTCCATTTGTTAATATAATAATTATTATTATTATTATTATTATTATTAAATCATATCTGTGTACATTAATGTGATCATGGGGCACCATACACAGGTTTTATAGACCATTTGACACATTTTCATCACACTGATTAACATAGCCTTCCTGGCATTTTCTTAGTTATTGTGTTAAGACATTTATATTCCACATTTACTAAGTTAACATATACCCTTGTAAGATACACTGCAGGTGTAATCCCACCAATCACTTTCCCTCTGCCCTCCTCCCTCCTCTCCCTTTCTCCCTTCATCCTATTCTTAGGTTATAACTGGGCTATAGCTTTCATGTGAAAGCCATAAATTAGTTTCATAGTAAGGTTGAGTACATTGGATACTTTTTCTTCCATTCTTGAGATACTTTACTAAGAAGAATATGTTCCAGCTCCATCCATGTAAACATGAAAGAGGTAAAGTCTCCATCTTTCTTTAAGGCTGCATAATATTCCATGGTGTACAT
>CAUYPK010050224.1:0-23407 GCA_963574355.1 Loris lydekkerianus | reverse complement strand
TGCATGATGCAATGGTACATTTCAAAACTATTAAGGAAAGAGTATAATTGTGATGGCTGTATTACTAAGTTCAATGTAAGCATTTCACATTGTATATCAAAGAAGTACCCTGGACCCCATAAATGCATCAATTACAAAGTTATGATTTAATAAAAAATAATTCAAAAGAAAAAGAAAATTTATCCTCTTTTCTTATTTTTCTTTTCCGTTTTTCTCCTCCTCCCCTTTCTTCTTCTTTCTCCTTCTCTCCATCCTCCTCCTCCACATCCTCCTCATTCTCCTTGCCCTTTGTTTCTTTTTGTTTTACATTCTGCCTTATTATACCAAATATTATTTCATTTCCACAGAGAACTATTGGGATCTTCTAGTTACAATTTCTCTTCTCCAAGGTATAGACCATTAATGCTAAAATAAACCTGAGATGATCTGGCCCAACAGAATGGTGGGGCTGAACTGGGATCCCCACACAGGCATGGTGCCAAGCTTGTCCCCAAAGCAGCTGCCTGCCCTGCATCCTATAAGGACAGCCTTGGAGAGGAATGATAGGAATTTAGGGATGCCTGACCTTAGAGATTTTTCCTCATGTCCAATTTTATATTCTTCAGATACAGACCCTCACATAAGAATTCTAAAGCAAGTAAGCTATTTGGGACAACATCCTAGGAAACACGGTGGAGGGTGGGACGAAGAGACAAAGAAGAGAAAGAAGGCAGACAATGGCGAGCTGTCAAGCAGGCCCTTCTCTGAGCAGTGGAGACTCAATCCCATGGGGGAGCTCTGGGAGACTAAGGCTGTGGCCTCCAACCCCTGGGCTGCCCGTCTGTATCCTATTATGAGCTGTGGCCTCCAACCCACTGGTACTTGTCAGTGTCCTTTTATGAGCTGAGCTCCACAGCAGGAGGTGAGTGGTGGGCAAGCAAGTGAAGCTTCATCTGTATTTACAGCCACTCCCCACAGCTCACATCACCTCCTGAGCAAGCTCCTAGATTCTCATGGAGTGTGAACCCTACTGTAAAGTGTGCATGGGAGGGAGAGATGTATTAATAGGTTTAATGCTCCTGAGGAGAATCTAATGCCCACGATCTGAGGTGGAGTTGAGACAGTGATGCAGCCCTGGAGAGAGGCTACAAATACAGCCTGGGATCATCTAGTTTCTGGAAAACAAGATCAGAGTCCCACTGAGGCTGCATTATGGTGAGTTGTATAACTTTTTCATTATATTTTACAGTGCGATCATAGTAGAAACCAAGTGCACAATTAATGTAATACTTTCCAATGATCTGAAAACCATCCCTTCCCCCAGTATCTGCAGAAAAATTGTCTTCCATGAAACCAGTCCTTGCTGCTGTGGGGAATACATACTTCCAAGTTATGCCCCTGAGAGGTCAGGGAGCTGGCATGTCCAGTGGTGGACAGCTGTCCCCTAAAGATAAGACTTTCCAATGCAGCCACCCTGGCCCTAATGGAGAGCCAAGCAGGCTTGGGGATCATAGAACATTCAGGCAAAGCCTCAGACACTGGGTGTTGGAAGTGCAGCCTACGTGGATGGAAATGGTTGACACAGACAAGATACAGCAGGAGACACGGGCTGTGCTTGGCACACTCCACGTTCTCACAGGAATGTACTGCAGAGGGCACAGTGCCCACCTGCCATGCTCACCTAGGGAGATGCTGGCTTTACAGATGCCAGATTCTCTTTTCAAGAAGAACGGGAAAAGGGGGAACTGGGGTGCCAGTACAGACCTAGATCTAAGTGACTCCCTCCCTCCCCAAAGGAAGCCTCTGGGACAAGTCTTGTCAAACCACTAAATGCTGCAGGGGCTGAATTCAGTATAAAAATGAATCTCAGCCTGTCTCCATTGCAAGATCCCACCCTTGTTTTCCTTTTTCACAGTCCTTAGAGTGAAGGTTGAATCTGTCACTGGAATGGGGCTTGGGACCAAGAAGAAAAGAAGTGGCTGTAACCTACTCAGAGATTCTTTGAAGAGAGAATCAGGCTGATACCTCAACCAAGATGGCAGCACCCTCATTCAGAACATGATAGCAGAGCAGACCTTGCCTTAATGACTATCTCCATTTGCATCAGCAAAGACTCTGGACCAATGGATCAAACTGGGAAAATATACTTTCCATTTGGTGAAGGCCTTAGGCTTTTCCAAAAGCTTTCTTGACCTTCAGGACCTAGGGTAGCTAGTTCCTCTTCAGCTGCTCATCCACTTAGTAGACCTTCCAGAATGGAAATACAGCCGAACCTCCACAGCTGACCACCTCCCTACACTGACCACCTCCTTGACTGGACCTAGTTTTCACAGACTATCAGAGCATCAGGCCTGGTTCCTTATGGTGACCACCTCCATGTGCTGCCTCGTTTGTTGCAGTTCCTTGGTGGCCCCCTTACAGAGGGCCTACTGTAATTAGAAGAGTATAGGATCACATGGTTCAAAGGGGACATTAGCAACCAGTTAGTCCAGACGTTCTCCCTGTACAGTGTCCCACAAAGGGGCTCTCGGTCCTCTCACGGGTGCTGCTCTCATCAGAGCCCTCCTGGCCGTGTGGACGAGCCTCACGCTGGCTTCCAGCCTCTGACTCCCCGACACAGAGCAGTACTTGGCTCCTGTTGTGTCCTTCTGGGAATATTTCTTCCCCCTCCTCTTGCTGTCCCCCAGTCTCCTCAGTTGGATTTTTCTCATCTCCCTCTGCTGTTGGGTTGGGCTCTGTCTTCTGACGATGTCGCTCTTCTCTCCCCACCTGCTTCCAGGCTGTGGCTTTCCACACCCTCCATAGGCTGCCCCAGATGTCTGCACTCGCGCAGCTCCCTGAGTCCCTCTACCTTTCTGGATGTCACGGTCTCACCAGGGTTCCCTTTGGCCACCCTACTCAAGGTCACAATCCCCTTTCTCTGTTTTATTCTTCTCCATCATGTCATCATAGAACATGCTACATAGTTTACTTTCTGTTTATAATCACATACCTTCCTCCAGTTGTGTTTCCTGCCGAATCCCCAGTGCCTAAATAGTGCTTGGAATCCACTTGCTGACTGGCCAATGATGAACGAAACTCACGATCAAGGGCCTGCCCTTCCTTAATGGCTCATTATCCCATTGCTCAGGGATTCAAGCTGACCATTCTGCAAGGCCTTTCTTCCGTTGGGTTTCATAAGAGTTCTGTGTGGTATCATGCTGAATTCGTCTTCTCTGGAATGTGCAGCAGGCTGCTTCATTTATGCCTTCTCCGCCAAAACAGAATATTCCCTGTTCACTCAGTCAGCCCCAGGCTTCACTCTGCCTGCAATGAGAGCTTTCCTTTAGCTGTCCTTGCTTTTCTAGAGCTTCCTTTAGACACCTGTCCCACTCATGCCTGGCCAATGTCTCCACCCCAGGCTGGGGGCCAGGCCTGCAGGACATTGTTGTCTAGTAGTGTAATGACCAAGGCTGAGCACATATCATGGAATTTCCAAGCAGCCCCAATCATCTTCAGCTCCAATCGCCCATGCATGCCCCTGTTCTGTGTTTACATGTGAGTTTATTTACATTCATCCCTTTTAAACCACCCTCTTTGTCTTGGTACAGTCCAGAGACATCTTTTGCATCTTGATTCTCTCATCAAATGGCTCAGCCCTGCCTCTTATGTCCACAGACCTGACAAGCAGTACTGATAGTGGGATCAGGGCTGGGCCCGTTTGCCTCTGGTGAGGGTCCAGTAAAGGCTGGTGTTTCTCCCAATTACAGATAAAAGTGCTGATGAGAATAAGGCCAGAGCAGGTAGCTCAAAACTGCCCCATGTTCGTGGTCATCTTTGGGAATGTGGCAGTCTTGAGAACATGCCTCTCAGATTTTTAACTGCAGGAAGTAAAATTGACAGGCCACCCTGGTTGGGGTGCTCTGAAATTCATCCCAGGGTTTGAGTCACACCAGTTTCCCACCAGCCAGTGGCTTAATGGGCAGAAGTAGTGAGTAGTCCTAGGACAACTCAAAACTCCTCCAGTGGGTGACTCGACTTGAGGTCTCCTTGACAACCAGACTTTCTTAGAACTTCAACTTAGAATTTGTATGTTGTCTAAGATGCTTCCACCCAACCCAGACTGACTACGGCATTCCTCTGAGCCTGGTAAACCCTCATCTGAGTCTACAGGCAGGGAAAAAATCAGATTTTGTAATTTTTGCCATTTCTATAAAATTGTGGAGGTTTACAAGAGTGCCCCCTTGAAAAGATTATGATTAAGAGTGCAAGTAAGAGTTTCTAGATTTGCAGCCAGACTGTTGGAACTGAATCCTATCTCTGCCACTTGATACTTATATGAGATGGAGCAAATTCCTTAAACTCTTGGCACCACGGTTTCCTCACCTGTAACTTGGGTTAAAATGGCTTTCCCTCTTGGAGTCATTACATTTAGTTAAATAAGTGAATACATGTGAAGTGCTCAGAATGGCCCTGGGCATATAGTGGCTCTCAGCAAAAGCAGCCCATTCAGATGCTCTTGCTGGTGCTATAAGCTCTAGAACACACTGCCTGCAGGGCCTGGCCCAAGCTCTTTCTTTCCTGGGAACTGTTCCCATCAACCCTCCTTCCTCCAGACCTTGGTCTTTACCACAGAACCTGGTGGAAACCCATTATGATCCCATTCTGCTTCTCCTACCCACCTTGAGTGCATTTCTTTGTGCTGCTAGACTGTGGGATAGGGAGAGAGCAGGTGCCTTTGCACAGCAGGCTCTTGTGACCAAAGAGGCAGCCCAAATTGGAGAGCCGGAAAAGTGCAGTCTGTGACACTGAGATGTCTCTGGATGCCACGTGGATTCTAATTAAAGTGCCACCAATTGTACTGCCACTGTGACCTAACTAACCTCTGTACCAGCCCAGCCCAGATCCCTGACCCGGATCACTCTGCTAAGAACATTAAGATAAATAATGAAGCTGAATGAGGGAAAACCAGATGATCCACTGGGTCAGCATTTAGACTGGAGTTTTCTGGTGCCCGCATGTGTGTGGTGACCAGTGAGTCTCTTCTGTTTGCTCATCATCTAAACCATAATCTTTTTTTTAAGCTGTAATCTTTTAAGCTTTAATTTTACGGACTATGAGGTCTTTATCTTCATCCTTGAACAGACCTCTAAGGGACAATCTTAAATCGTGGTTTAATTCCTTTTACGGTTGGTTTTGTTGATACTTGTTTTATTTTTGTTTTTGTCCTTAAAAAACAATCTATTATGGAAGGATAAAATCAGAGTCCAGAAATTTCAAATGAATTAATTATATGCTATCCCTGGATGTTTTTTCTGAAAGCAGCTGCTGAGACAGAGTTTGGGTGGAAGATTGTTTCAGGGACCAATGCCTGTGAGGGATAGACTCACCAGAGCCACGGCCAACCTGGTAAAGAGTTCTGGAGCAAATAGGACTACGTTGGGCCAGAACTGCCAGGACTTTATAGTATGGCATCTCTCGGCCAGTTAGCGTGGGCCCTCAGAGGCAGACCCAGCCCAGAAGAGCTGAGAGAAGCTGCCCAGTGAGCACAGCCCTGCAGCCAGGCAGCCAGCCTTCCCTGTAGGGGTTTGAGTGTCACCGCTCCATGCTACCACGCATGCTTCATAGCCCCCTGGACAGAGTCCTCCAGGACTTCTGAGCATCCACACATACCCAGCACACTGAGGTGAGTGCTTCACAGCCCTGTGATCCCCCCGCCCCCTTGCCCCAGTTCTCAGGCTCTTTGTCCATCTGAGACAGCCAATCTAGAACTGCCCACTGATGCTGGACTCACCCAGACAGAGGTGCTGGCACTGTGAAAGAAAAGCTTCTATGGTAAAATTGCCCCCAAGAAAATGGGTTCCAGGAAGTGTCTAATTGTCCACAGGGCATTAGAAGGCCTCAGAACCATTTAGGAGTTATGACCCATCAAAGAGGAGTCACACCTTTGGTGACAGGAATACCCCTCCAGCATCTCATTCTCCCTAAAGATACCTTCTCCCAAAAGCCCAACCCCGGTTCTGTCCAAGGTGATGCTGGGGCAGCTGGAAAGGCCCTGCAGGGCCTGCTTGAGGAAGGGCAGGGGAAGGGGAGTTTCCCATCAGACAGGAGAACCATCTCCTGCTCCTGCTTACATTCATTCTGTGTGTATCACGTGCCTGCTCGTGGCAACCCAAGCAGATAGAGTCCCTGCTTTACGTTTGGGTGGATTGATGGCACGGCACACGCTGTGCTGGGGATTGCACACAAAGTGAGGTGGACAAGGCCCTGGCCCTCAGAGCTAACAACTCTCCAAGTGACTGACGTCAGAGGGCCTCAGTCAGGTCCTTTGGCCACACTTCGTCTGGACTCTGGAGTCTGATGAGGTTGAGAGTAGAGGCTGGGCCCTGGAGGGTTCTAACGAGCGCCACTCCAAGGCATTTGAGTGCTCCCCCCACCGGGGGTTAGAAGGTGTCCCTGGAGCACTTCTGAGTGTTCCCCTGGGGTGTTGGGCAAGAATCTTCCAGGTGTGTGTCCAGGCCCTTCTTCCCGTCCACCAGCCAGTGAAGGTGGTGGGTCTTGGAGCACAGAGCTTTGAGGTGCACAGTAGAGCTGGATTTGCTACCTTCTCAACAGGACACGTTCCGTGACATTTGTTTGAGGGAAGATCTGGGAAAGCAAGTGGTGATGAAACCTCTGCTGTTGCAAACCAAGCCGAGCTGTGGGGTGTGGGAGGCTCCAACTCTGAGGTTCGGACCAGAGCTGTCCTAGAGGAAGTCTGCTGCCCACAGCCTTTACCCTAAACTGCCCACAAGCCCAAATACTCCCAGAACCCACCCCCAGCCCATATACTTTCTGCCTGTCACTGCAATAATTGGAAAAGAGGAGACTTAATAGAAAGAGTGGTGTTATCCCAGCAGGAATTTCCGGTCTGCGGTTCAGGCAGGACAGCCTGTTACATAACTGCAGGGTAATGAGAAGGCAGGGGAGCTCTGGGGCCCGAGACTTTTCTTTTTGATCTCCAGCTTCTAAGCCAAATCCCAGGGAGCTTTAAAACTCTTCTCATCCTATTTTAAATGATCTCATTTCAGGATTTGTTGGTTTTTTTTTTTTTTTTTTTTTGTCCTCATTCTCTCATTCAGAAATCTCATACATGTATGAAACAGTTTCCTGTAACTCTGTGCACCATTAAGTTGTGTGGGTCTTTCCCCAACATTATATCCCAGAGGTACTTCTTTGTTTCTCTCTCTATTCATCTCTACTGGGTAACACCTCTTTTCTCTCTCACTCCCTGTTTTATTATTTTTTTTTATTTACTTATTTTTTTAGACAGAGTCTCCCTCTCACTCTGGGTAGAGTGCTAGGGCATCATAGCTCACATCAGCCTCAAGCTCCTGGGCTCAAGCGATCCTCCTGTCTTAGCCTCCTGAGTAGTTGGGATGATAGGTACCTGCCACACCATCCAGCTAGTTTTTTTTCTATTTTTGGTAGAAATGGGGTCTCCCTCTTGCTCAGGCTAGTCTTGAACTCCTGAGGTGAGGTGATCCACCCTCTTCAGTCTCCCAGGGTGCTAGGATTACAACCTTGAGCCACTGCCCCTGGCCTGATAATACCTCTTTTCAGATAAACCATCCCAATGGTCAGTTAAAGATTCTCTCTGTCTCCTCACTCTCCTCTCAACTTACCCTACAACTATTGCTCCATTCATTTTCAAGCTCATTAACTGCCAAGGGAGTTGGCACACTAGTTTTGAGCCCGGAGCCATTCAGTGAAGCATATATATCTCATATATCTCTCTTAAAACACTGTGACCCCAAGGAAAAAATTTTTTTCTAGTATGGCAGTCAATGTGCAAGAGACATGTGAGTTATATATGCTTCACAAGGTCCTGGGTTCAAAATTAGCATAAATTAAATATGTGTACAATTCACATGGCAGTTAATGTGTTAAAAACTCCTTAGTGGGATCTTCAAGGTTCTCAACTAGGCACTGTAACAAATTCGTTTGTTTATTCACCAGATATTCATTGGGATTTCTCATGCGTTACGACTATGCCAGGCACTTAAGAGTATGGTAGCGGGTAAAAATAGGCATCACCACCTTTGTGGATTTTGCTATCTAATGGAAAAGACAGATTATGGATAAAATAACAATTATGAATAAATGTGAAATTATAAAATTGCAACTATAAAAAGACAGCAGCTCAGATTTATGTCATGCCTGGCAAGTGTCCATACCATTCTAATTGTTTTATATATATTGTCTCCTTTAATCTTCATAATATGTAAGTACTGCTTCCACTGGATAGATGAGAAAACAGGTCCAGAAAATGGAAGTGACTTGCCCAAATTCATATAGCTGGAAAGGATCTAAGCCAGGCAGCCTGGTTCCAGATTTTGTCTGGAACCCTTGTCATATTTCTGAAGTGCCTGATGCTGTGAGAATCATTAATTGGGAGTGAAGTTTGAGTGGGGGTGGGGAATTTGACCTAATCCAGAAAGGCTTCCTAAAGAACGAATAGCTAACCCAAAGGAAGAAATCTGAATAGTGGTGCACACCTGTAGTCCCAGCTACTCTGGATTCTGAGGCAGGAGGATTACCTGAACCCAGGAATCTGAAGTTGCTGTGAGCTATGCTGATGCTATGGCTCTTACTATAGGGCCATAGAGTGAGACTCTATCTCAAAAAAGAATAGTAAATAAATGAATGAACAAATGAATGCATTGGGAATCCATTGAGCTTTTATGCAATGGCTTAGAGATACATGTCAAAATTTCTGGATAGTGCTTGAATTGATATGGTCTCCTCCTCTCCAACAGGGAACCCCTGAAAAGTGAGTAGGTTTGGGAATAACATCACAGATTCTGATTTGGACATGTTGATTTTGAAGTACCTTGTGTGAAATATCAAGGAAAATGTCAAATACATGCAGCTGGAGAAATCTGGACTGGGCCTTTAAGTTTGGGTGATACATTGAAAGAAATGGTTCCTTCGGTATAAAGAATAAAGGGCCCAGCCCTTGTTTCATTTTGCAGCAGAAAGGTCAGTGAGCCTGAACCCAGTGCACTTGTCTCCTACTAGGGAGAATTTTAACTCTTATTCGTGAGGTCTACATTAATCTTGTGCAGCAGATTTGAATGTGGGGTGAAAATCAGGCAGAGTGGGAGGAATTAATTTTAGATTTCTTCTCTAGTTTCTACTTTTACAACAGAATACCATTGAATAATCATTTTAATTGATAAAAACTAGTTTTTGGAAACTGTGGTTTTATTCTATTAAAAGGAAACCAGCAAAACCTCACAACAAAGCCAAAAATCAAAAAACAAACAAACAAAAAAAAACAAAACAAAACTGAAAAGCTGTGTGAGCACACATCTTAACACCACAATGTAATCTCAGTGTTCAGGTCAAAATAATTGCATTTGTTAAATATTGATGCATAATAAATAACTCCAAAATTTAGGGGTTTAAACAGCAATGGAAATGTATTATTATTCTCAGTTTCTGTGGGTCAAGGATTCCAGAGCAGTTTAGCGGAGTGGCTCAGGCTCAGGATCTCATGAGGTCTCAGACAAGATGTCTACTGGGGCTGCAGTTATCAGAAGGCTTCACTGGGCTATCCTTGATTTCTCTGCGCAAGACCTTCTCTCAAGGCTGCTTCTCTTGGGCTGTTTGAGGGTCATTACCAGGTTACTAGAGGCTTCTCCTCGTAGTTAGAAGTGGCAAGCAGAGGCTGAATGACCATCTGTCAGGGATGTTGTAACAGAAATTAATTTCTTCACAGGATGAGCGGGGAGGGCCCATCCACACCTTAGATTTTAAACACCTGCATGGTGGTTTAAAAATACCACAAATTCTTCAACACTCCTCCCTTCAAAAGGTGGAGCCTAGTTCCCTCCCTCACCCTTAAGGTGGGCCAAATGTAGTGACTTGAAACACTCACTACATTAAGGACTTCCAGGCAAGTTCATAAAAAGGAGGGCTTCTACCTGGCTCTTTCACTGCTTCAGTATTTGGATCCACTTTCAACATTATATCCCTTAAGCTCTCAGTGTCATGAAATACCTTGAAGATATTTCTCCGAAAGTTCCTTTAATGCGAAATTTTTTGCTCATGTTACTTCTGAGACACCTTTAGTCACTGTGCACATTTATGTTGACAAATTCATCTTTGCTAAGTTCCTCTGGCTGTAGACTTAGAGATTCTGAGATGGTGGTAGCAGCAACGTTGCTGTGGTCAGCTCTTTATCCTGTAACTCCATTATTGTTAGATTCCAATTTCACTTCCTTCTTCTTCCATTTCTTTGCTGCATTTTCATCTTAGTTGACTGTTCGCTCTTTGAATTAGCCATTCTTATGAAATGCCACATAGGTTTATTGCTGGGACACTAGGAAGCAACACAGCTACCTGCTTTGATGTCTGTGTGTGAACTAAATAACAGGTACATGGTGATCCATCACTGCAGATTTGGAAGGAGCAATGTGATTGGTCTACTGATTGGGATGCACATCTGTTGTGCGTGTAGTGATTTGCGAGCAAGAAGCCTAGTGTGTACTTAATGCAATCACACACAGTTAATATACCACAGTGATTAATTTTTGAGCCATGGGTATTATTTAATTGAGCCATAGTATCAGAAATTTATGTATAGCAAAAACCACACAAAGCAAGGTCTGCCTGTATGCTTCTAAATTTGACCTTAATTAGAACCCGTTTTTATGGGCAATGGTTCTATGCTGCTTATTTTAAGCTCATGGTCCTTGCTTTAATCAAGTCACGTGTGTCTTTACCCTGTGCATTTACATTTTGTAAAATGTAAACATATGGCTTTACATACATTCCAGTTAGCTTGTGGCTGTACTTTTTACATTAAAAATTTTTTTATAGATAATGTGTACATAATTTTTGTACATAGTTATGGGGTGGCTATCTTTGTAAAACTGGATTGTGCTATCTAGTGAACAAACTATTCCTTCCAAATTGTATATAGGCCATTATCAAGAATATGGCTGGGGCAGAACTTGGGAACTTGTTTCTAGAGCTCTCTAAGAGCTCTCCAGCCATACTTCCCTCATCCCATTAATCAGCTCTTTGAGTAGGAATATATAACCAGATATACATTTCTCTACCTCTGTTGTCATCCAGACTGACTTTTTTGAGCTTGTCTAACAAAGTTTATCTGTCTGGTGCCCTCAGATGACTTTCTGAAATCAAGCATATGGTGCATACTTTGTCAGCAGTGGTGTCCTAAAACCCCTCTGGTTACCCTATCAAAAATTAACACTATGGGCTCAGTTCCCCATAGCACAGCGGTTATAATGCCAGCCACATACACTGAGGCTGGAGGGTTTGAACCCAGCCCAGGCCAGCTAAACAACAATGACAACTGCAACAAAAAATAGCCAGGCATTGTGGCAGGTGCCTATAGTCCCAGCTACTTGGGAGGCTTAGGCAGGAGAATTGCTTAAGCCCAAGAGTTTGAGGTTGCTGTGAGCTGTGACGCCACAGCACCCTACTGAGGATGATGCAGTTAGACTCTGTCTCAAAACAAAAAAAATTAACACTGTGTAGAATACTTTTCATTTATAGTGAAATTTTAGAGTTCACTGACCATTTGACACATCTTCATTTTAAAATATTTTGTCTATGTAGGATTGAAGGGAGATATGGCAAATATTAATATTATTACTACCATATTTAAAACCATGGTAAATCAGAGAGGTTAAGGATTTGCCTGTATTTGCAAACCTTGTGCATAGAATGTTGATTCTTCAGTAAACCACTCAAATTATCTCATACGAGGGGCTTATAGGGAACAAGAGAGTTTTCTGCAGTGTTTTTCTTTTGATAACTTACTAGAATAGACTGGTCTTATAGCCCATCCCCTGAAGGCTCTTTATTAGTTTGCTTGGAGAGCTATAGCTAAGCACCACTAACCGGGGGCTTACACAACAGAAATTTATTTTCACACAGCTCTGGAGGCTAGAAATCAGAAATCTAGGTATCTGTAGAATTGGTTCCTTCTGAGGACTGTGAGGGAAGGATTTGCTCTAGGACTGTCTCTTTTTGCTTGCATATGGCTGTCTTCCTCTCTGTGTCCCAGTGTCCAAAAGGACTTAGAGCCTTTGTTGATGACCTTATTTTAATTTGATTACCTCTATGAAGACATTATCTCCAAATAAGTCACACTCTGAATTACTAGGGATGACAACTTAAACATATGAATTTGTGTGGGGAATGGCACACAATTCAACTAGGTCTATAAGGCAGATTTCACATTTTAATAAAATGGCCCAGCTCCACGGCTGTAGCTTAGCTGCTAGGGTGCCAGCCACATACACTGGAGCTAATAGGTTTGAACCCAGCCCAGGCCTCCCAAACAACAATGACAACTACAACAAAAAAATAGCCAGACATTGTGATGGGCACATGTAGTCCCAGCTACTTGGGAGGCAGAGGCAAGAGAATTGCTTAAGCCCAAGAGTTTGGGGTTGCTGTGAGCTGTGATGCCATAGCACTCTACTCAGGGTGACACAGTGAGACTCTGTCTCAAAAAAAAAAAAAAAAAAAAAAAAGGAAAGAAAAAATGGCCCAAGGCATAGGCTTGTGTCTCCAGCACTTTGGTATGTCCCTTCATTTTCTTACCCATATCTACGTATCTGGTAAGGTGTATTGAGACCACCTTTGTGGTCGGTGGATGCAACCTTTCAGTTTTCAAAAGACAGAGAGTCCTTTTCCTAAATACATTCTCAGGTGTCCATTGGCTGAATTTGGTCCCTGAAGATGCCTTTTGTGAGGCAGTGGCTGAAATTATTTGCTTGTTTGATGATTTCAGAACTCAAGTGTGTCATTTAACTTTGGATTTGAGATTTGTGATGGTTTCATTGAGTGCTGGGTGCTATTTTATGACCATCTACTAGTTTTCTACTTCTACAGATTGGTAAAACATCAAGTAATTAGGAATTTAGGAAACAAATTAGGGAGTAGCAGTTTGTATTTCAAAAGGATTCACAAACTGTAAAGAACATTTTAATGTTGTATTAGTGTATTACCAACTGCTTATGAAAAAAAGGATCTGCTCGTCACCTTATTTGGCATCGTTGGCCTTGGTATGTGGGCCTGCTCCTTTTATGGCCTCCACCCATCCTGTGGTTTTTCTTCGTCATTTATTTGGATGTTCCTCAGATTACCAGTGTGCATATTTCATAATGCAGATGTTGATGTTTTTTAAAAATAACATTCTAATTTGTTCTTGCACAATATTTTTCTTATGCATTTGTTTTTTAGAAGTGGTTCTTCTTTTTAATTAACTCATTGGGTAGAAGAAAGAATAGTTCTAACATCTGGACAAGGTATGATAAATGGACACAATGAACTGTTGGTTATCTTTGAAGACCCCTGAATGCCCCCCAATTCCATTCCCTTCTATTCTCATTACTATCCTAAATGTTATGTTTATTATGCCCTTACTTTTCATTATATTTTAACTTTTCACATTCGTGTTCCCAAACAATATACTGCTTAGTTTTTCAGTTAAAAATTTTTATTTTAAAATCATTGCAAGGCGGCTTGGTGCCTGTGGCTCAAGCGGCTAAGGCACCAGCCACATACACCTGAGCTGGAGGGTTCGGATCCAGCCTGGGCCTGCCAAACAACAATGACAGCTGCAACCAAAAAATAGCTGGGCGTTGTGGCGGGCGCCTGTGGTCCCAGCTACTTGGGAGGCAGAGGCAGGAGACTCGCTTGAGCCCAGGAGTTGGAGGTTGCTATGAGCTGTGATGCCATGACACTCTACCCAGGGCAACAGCTTGAGGCTCTGTCTCAAAAAAAAAAAAAAAAAAAAAAAAATCATTGCAAGGCTTGGTGCCTATAGCACAGCGGTTACAATGCCAGCCACATACACCAAGGGTGGTGGGTTTGAACCTGGCCCAGGCCAGCTAAAGAACAATGACAACACCAACAAAAAACAGCCGGGGGTTGTGGCGGGCGCCTGTAGTCCCAGCTACTCGAGAGGCTGAGGCAAAAGAATCACTTAAGCCCAAGAATTTGAGGTTGCTGTGAGCTATGGCACGACGGCACTCTACCAAGGGTGACATAGTGAGACTCTGTCTCAAGTAAATAAATAAATATAAAATCATTGTAGAATTTTTAAGAAGTTGCGAGGACATACAGATAACTCATATAGCCTTCACTCAAATTCCCCAGTGTTAATATTTTACAAAATTTGCTTCATCATTCTTCCTTACTTTCTCTAGATACTCTATCTGTATAGATACATATGCACACAAACGTTATTGTATTGTCTTTAAATGAAGAGTAAGTTGTAGGCATACTGTTTCAGTCTAAATACTTTAATGTGTACTTTTTTGGAAAGCAAGGACATAGTCTTACACAATCATGTACACTTAACTAAGTCAGGAAGTTAACAAAGGTATAATTCTACCTTATAATCCATAGACCCATTTGAACATTGCTCACTGGCCCAATAATATTTCTCCCCTTTTGGTTCAGAATCTAGAACCAGAAATTGCATTTACTTGTCATATTTCTTAGTTATCTTCAATCTGGAATAGGTCTTTCTTTGTCTTTTATGTACCAGATGATTTCCAAAAATACAGAACGGTTTTTGTTTCTCTGTGTGTGTGGCTTAGGCTGTTTCTCAATTTGGGTTTTTCTGATGCTATCTTATGATTAAATTTAGGTTCTGCATTTTTGGCATGGATATCACAGAGAGGATGCTGTGTTCTCAGGGCATCGTGTCTGGAGGCACATGATGTTGATGATACTAACTTTGGTCCCTTGGTGAAGGTGGTGCTTGCCAGATTTCTCTATGGCAAAGTTACTGTTTTTCTTAGTAAAATAAATTTTGTGGGGAGATAATTTGATAATTTTATAAATATCCTCTTTCTCGACAAATTTTCACCCACTAGTTTTTAGCTTTCCTTGATGATTTTTGCATGAATCATTTATTATGATGATGGTTGGCAAAAGCTCATTTTCTGATTCTAACATTTCTTCCACATATATTAGTTAGTATTCAACTGTAAAAAAGAACTCTACCTTGGCATTCATTCATTCATCAGTGTGGACTTCAGCATTCCTGCTTTTTAAATTTCATCTGTTACTATCATTTATTTTGATACTTAAATTTTCTTGGATTTGGCTACTCAGAGTTTGATCAGGGGGGCTCCTGTGCCCTTTTGAACATTCTACAACTATATTTTTAGCACTTCCTTACTTTTGACACAAAATTATGGTTCAGCTTCATCTTGTATTTTTCTTTCCCCAGACATAGAATGAACCCAGACTTACCTGGTTCTTTGTGGTGGAGAATAGTATTTAGAAGCCAAGATTTGAGAACTTGGGGTGCTGATTGCCACTGAGTTTCATTGTTTCTAGACCCTCACAGCAGATAGAGCTAGCGGGTATGTGTGTACACATGAGTGTATGTGTATATATGTACTATATTATCCCCGTATGTCAGTCTCCTAACCCTGATGGGTGTCTCCTTAGCCATATCTCTGCCTTTACATTCCTGGCTCTGCCAGGCCCTCTTACCTAGGCTGTATTAAGAGAAAGGAAGTAAAAGGAAAGGCTCAAAAAATAGTTTATAAAGAAAAAAAAAAGGAAGAGGAGGGCTGTTTGTTTTCCTTTCATATAAAAGGCTTTGTTTAATGGCCCTCAGCCTGCAGGCTGACTGTGGTTTAAATGCGAGATTTACTACTTATCAGATGTGTAATTTTGGGCAAGGTACTTAACATCTCCATGCCTCAGTTTCTCATCTGTAAAATGGGGCTAGTATTATTACCTCCTACGGTTCTTCTGAGGTTTAAGTAAGTTCATGCATATAATGTACGTAGGACAGTGTCTGACACACAGCAAATGTATTTAAGTACTTTTATTATTATTAGACCTCCCATCATTTTAGAATGTGTCCCTTTATTTTTCTAATAAAAATTTGGTAAATACCGGTGACTCATTAATGATGTCTTCTGGTCTTCCGTAGCAATCAGAAGAATTGCTAAAATTACATCTTCTTTCCTGCCATGAAAATTATTTTCTTTATTCAGGTTTGACCGTCTATACTGTGTTGTAGCATGGGCATTATACTAAATTCCTGTTATACATCTTCATTCTTTACATTTATGTTTTTTAAAAAGATTCTTTTAGAGCAGGTTTAGGTTCATGCCAAAATTGAGAGAAAGGAATGGAGATTGACCATTTATCTCCTGCCTCCACATGTGTACACCCTCTCCTGTTATCATGTGTCCCATCAGAGTGGCACATTCATTACAGCTGATGAGCCTACATTGACACGTCCATGGAAAACTCAATGTCCATGGTTTACATTAGGGCTCACTCTTGGTGTGGTACAATCTACGGGTGTAGATACATATATCATGATATGTAGTCACCATTATAGTATTGGACAGAGTATTTTTACTACCCTAAAATTTTCTATCTTTGCTCCGCCTTTTCATCCCCTTCTCCAACCTCTGTCAGCAAGTGATATTTTTATTTTTTTAAATTAATTATTATTATTTTTGAGACAGAGCCTCAAGCTGTCGCCCTGGGTAGAGTACAGTGGTATCATAGCTCACAGCAACCTCCAATTCCTGGGTTCAAGCGAGTCTCCTGCCTCCATCTTCCAAGTAGCTGGGACTACAGGCAGCTGCCACAACACCTGGCTATTTTTGGTTGCAGCCATCATTGTTGTTTGGTGGGCCCGGGCCAGATTCGAACCTGCCAGCTCAGGTGTATGTGGCTGGCGCCTTAGCCATTTGAGCCACAGGTGCCAAGCTGTGACATTTTATCGTTTCCATAGTTCTGCCTTTTCCAGAATGTCATATAGTTGGGATCATATAGTATGTCCCATTTTAGTAATATGCATTTAAATTTTCTCTGTGTATTTTTAGGGGCTTATTAGCTTTTTTTTTTTTTTTTTTTTTAAGTGCTGAATAATTTTCCATTTTCTGGAAATACCATAGTTTATTTATCTATTCACCTACTGAAGGACATCTGGGTTGCTTCCTAAAGTTACTTTAAAAAAATCTATCAAGGGTGCTGGGCACAGTGGCTCATGCCTGTAATCCTAGCACTCTGGAGGCTGAGGCAGGTTGATTGCCTGAGCTCACGGGTTTGAGACCAGCATGAGCCAGAGCAAGACCTCATCTCTAAAAATAGCCATTTGTTGTGGGGCACCTGTAGTTCCAACTACTCAGGAGGCTGAGGCAAGAGAATTGCTTGAGCACAAGAGTTTGAGGTTGCTGTGAGCTATAATGCCACAGCAGTCTACTGCGAGTGACAAAGTGAGACTCTGTCTCAAAAAAAAAAAAAATCTTTTGAGGTTTTTTTCTTTTTCATTTTTTTCTATAGCAAACTGGGGCTTTGTAAGCCCCCAGAATCTATATACTTCCAGGGGGATTTGATCAGCCCCTGAAGCTTTAAAAAAATTGTTAAATGCTATTACCAATTGAAAACCAATCATAAAGGTAAAGCTTCTGGGAAATGCTAATGGGATAGTTTTCTTTTTTAAATTTTTTATTAAATGATAACTGTGTAAATTGATGCATTTATGGGGTTCAGTGCACTGATTTGATATACAATGTGAAATGCTTACAATGAACTGATTAATACATCCATCACAATTATACTCTGTTCTTAATAGATTTGAAATGTACCATTGCATCATGCACTTTAGGTGAGGTCCTCCCAAATACCCATTCCTTCCTGCCTGCCCCCTTTCTCCTCCTTCCTTCTTCCCTCTTTCCTCTTCCCTTCTACTTTCTGGACTGTAGTTAGGTTTTACCATTCATATGAGTGTGTAGGTGATTGTATATTGATTTCATAGTAGTATTGAGTACATTGGATATTTTTTCCATTCTTGAGATACTTTACTAAGAAGAATATGTTCCAGCTCCATCCAAGTAAACATAAAAGATGTGAAATCTCTATCCTTTTTTATGGCTACATAGTATTCCATGATGTACATATACAATTTGTTAATCCATTCATGGGTTGATGAGCACTTGGGCTGTTTTCATGTCTTGGCAATTATGAATTGGGCTGCAATAAACATTCTGGTGCAAATGTCTTTGTTGTAAAGTAATTTTTGATCATCTGGGTATATACCTAATAGAAGAATTGCAGGATCAAATGGTAAATCTATTTTTAGTTCTTTGAGTATTCTCTAAACTTCTTTCCAGAAAGGTTGTATTAGCTTGTATTCCTACTAGCAGTACAGAGGTGTTCCCTTCTTTCCATACCCAGGCCAACATCTGTAGTTTTGGGATTCTGTGATATGGTTAATCTTACTGGAGTTAGATGATAACTCAAAGTGGTTTTGATTTGCATTTCTTTAATGATTAAAGATGAGCATTTTTTCATGTGTTTGTAGTCCATGCACCTGTCTTCATCAGAGAAGTTTCTGTTCAAGTCTCTTGTCTACATAGAAATGGGGTTATTTGTTCTTTACTTACTGATTAGTTTGAGTTCTCTGTGGATTCTAGTTATCAGACCTTTGTTGGAAGCATAACCTGCAAAAATCTTCTCCCATTCTGAAGGTTGTCCATTCGCTTTACTTGCTGTGCTCTTGAGCATGGTATGTTTTTCCATTTGTTAACATCCTCAGCTAATTCTTTTCTCAGAGTTTTATAATTCTCTTTATAGAGATCTTTCACATTGTTTGTTAGGTAAATCCCCAGATATTTCATCTTCTTTGGCATTACTGTAAAAGGAATAGAGTCCTTTACTAATTTTTCAGCCTGATTATTGTTGGCATATGTAAAAGCTACTGATTTATAAGTATTGATTTTGTATCCTGAGATGCTACTGTATTCCTTGATCACTTCTAAGAGTTTCCAGGTATAGGATTATATTATTAGCAAAG
This sequence comes from Loris lydekkerianus, assembly GCA_963574355.1. Classification (NCBI taxonomy): domain Eukaryota; kingdom Metazoa; phylum Chordata; class Mammalia; order Primates; family Lorisidae; genus Loris; species Loris lydekkerianus. The sequence goes on along the minus strand of CAUYPK010050224.1, from coordinate 4,581 downwards.
AGTGAGAGTTTGATCTCTTCGGACCCTATTCGGATGCCTTTGATCGCCTTCTCTTGCCCGATTATTATCGCTCAGACTTCCATTACTATGTTGAATAGCAGTGGAGATAATAGGCATTCTTGCCTTGTTCCTGATCTGAGTGGAAATGTTTTCAGTTTTACTTCATTCAATATGATATTGGCTGTGGGTTTGCTGTAGATGGCCTCTGTTAGTTTAAGTAATGTCACTTCTATGCCTATTTTCTTAAGTGTTCTGATCATGAACTGTATATTATCAAAAGTCTTTTTGGCATCAATTGAGAGAATCATATGGTCTTTGCTTTTATTTTATTGATGTGATACATTATACTTGCATAGATTTGTGTATGTTGAATCAACACTGTAACCCTGGAATAAAACCAACTTCATCATGGTGCATGATTTTTTCGATTTGTTGTTGAATTCTGCTTGCTAAGATCTTATTGAATATTTTTGCATTGATATTCATTAATGATATTGATCTATAATTTTCTTTCTTTGTTGAGTCCTTTTCTGGTTTGGATATCAGGGTGATATTTGCTTCGTAGAATGTATTGGGATGTGTTGCTTCATAGAATGTCCTACTTTTTCTATACTTTGGAAAAGGTTGTATAATATAGATACTAGTTCCTTTTGAAAGGTTTGATAGAATTCAGATGTGAAGCCATCTGGTCCCGGACTTTTCTTTTTTAGGAGATTTCTTATTGTTGATGCTATTTCAGTGATTGATATAGGTCTATTCAAGTTTTCTAATTCTTTCTGGTTGAGTCTAGGAAGGTGGCATGCTTCCAGTTATTAGTCCATTTCCCTCAGATTTTCATATTTCTGGAGTTCTTTGTAGTAATCACTGAGGAGTTTTTTGAATTTCTGAGGTGTCTGTTGTTACTTCTACTTTATCATTTCTGATAGATGATATTAGAGATGTTACTTTTTTATTTTTGGTTAGGTTGGCCTAAGGTTCATCAATTTTATTAATCTTTTTTAAAAAAACAACTATTTGTTGATTTTCTGAATGATTCTTTTGTTTTCAATTTCATTTAATTCTGCCCTAATTTTGGTTATTTCTTTTCTTCTGCTGGGTTTGGGATTAGAATGTTCTTCTTTTTCCAGTTGCTTGAGATGAGCCATTAAATTGTTGACGTCCTCTCTTTCTGTTTTCTTTCTTTTCCTTTCTTTCTTTTCTTTTCTTTTCTTTCTTTTCTTCTTTCTTTTCTTTTTTTTTTTTTTTTTTTTTTTTTGAGACAGAGTCTCACTATGTTGCCCTCAGTAGAATGCCGTGGCGTCACAGCTCACAGCAACCTCAAACTCTTGCACTTAAGCTATTCTCTTGCCTCAGCCTCCCAAGAAGCTGGGACTATAGGCACCCACCACAATGCCTGGCTTCTGTTTTCTTGATGAAGGCTTCCAATGTTATAAATTTCCCTTATAGGATGGCCATTGCAGTATCCCACAGGTTTTGATAATTTGTATCTTCAGTATGGGGTAGTTTTCAAGATATACAATTTTCATTTGCATGTATCCTCTTAGGAGTCAGCATCAGAGATGGTCAACTATAACCCACAGATCAAATACTGCTCACTGACTGATTTTATATGGCCTGTGAGCTAAGTATAGTTTTTAAATGGTTGAAAAGAAAAAAGCAAGACAGAGATAAAGATTTTGTAATAAGTGGAAATTATATAAAATCCAAATTTCAGTTTTGGTAAATAAAGTTTTATTGGAAGTTAGCCATGTCCCTTTGCTTGTATATTGTCTATGGCAGCTTCTGCTCTTCAGTGATGGATTTCAAGTAGTATAGTACAAACAATATGAACCACAAAGCCTAAAATATTTAGAACAGTGGTCTGCAACATTTTTTGCATCAGGGACTGGCTTCCTGGAAGACAGTTTTTCCACAGAATGGGAGGTGAGGATTGTTTTTGGTATGAGTCTGTAAGCAATCTGTTAATTATGGTCTGTGTGCAGTCAAACCTCTTTGCTAGTGATAATCTGTATTTTCAGCTCCTCCCCTCCTCAGCTCCACCTCAGATGGTCAGGCGTCAGAGTCCCGTAAGGAGTGTGCAGCCTAGATCCCTCATACATGCAGTTTACAATGGGGTTTGCTTCCTAGAGAATCCAGAGCTACTGCCAGATCGGCAGGAGGTGGAGCTCAGGTGGGGAACAAGGAGGAGCATCAATACAGAGGAAACTTCCCTGGCTTGCCTGCCACTCATTTTCTGTTGTATAGTCTGGTTCCTAACAGGTCACAGACTGCACTGGTACCTGTCTGTGGCCCAGGGCTTGCAGACCACAGCTCTAGAGAAACGTTGATGATCTTGGTTTATGGTCCTAGAGAAACAATCAAGGAAGTTTGGAAGAATCTCTGGGAAGATGAGTCTAGTCCATTAGATTTACCCTATACCTTGGGTGATTCACAAAACCTGGTTTCCTTATTTATAAAATGAGACTATTGGAGCCATAGGTTTAAGCCCCTCATGCCTCACACTACTCTTTGGTACCTTTGGAACATTATTTACATTCTACCTTTATAGGCTGATGGTGGTTTGGGCTTTTTTAGGGGGGGTTTTTTGTTTGTTTTTGTTTTTATTTTAAAGCAATCTCACTTTATCCTTTCTATTAATCTGTTTGACATGAATTGAGCTACGATGGTGACAATTTTCATCTTTGTTCCAAAGCTTCAGACATCTTAAGACCTCATATTTCCATCTGATTTTATCTTCCATCACAGTGACTTGAGAGTGGATTTTGTGTAATGGGTTGAACCATGTTACCTAATTTTGTTGGATTGTTGAGCTATTTTGCAATGGCCCAAAGAACAATTTACTCTGTTCCATAGCAACAACCCTCTTGCCCACATTTTTCCATCTGGTATTTAAAGCCTTTAACGCCTGTATCTCGAAGAAATTTGTTTTTTAGCTGACAATCATCACTCATTTGCTTTTGGATTTAGTATTCCTGACATTCTCAGTATTGCTCATTCTATATCATCCTAGTTTCAAATGAAAAAGCACTTGGAGTAATTTGCTTAACAGAAGAGTTTAAATTTCCTCATCTGGAAAACAAGAGGTTATATAAAAAGGTCCTTGCCAGCTGGAACCATCTTTGATTTTATGATTTTGTAAAACTAGGTTTTCAATGTCTTGTGTATGTGTTTGATAGCTCACCTAGACTGTGTCCAGTGAAAGAGAAGGCCTGTGGCCCATGAACACTAGATGGTGAATAAGTGAATAAATGGCCACATAAGCCCAGGCAACCTTGGGATGAAAACAGCCATTGCCTTGTACAGAAAACTTCAGTAGTATTTTGTAATTTTGTCACATTGATTTTCCAAAATATTTTAAAGGATTTCTTAAAAGTAAATTCCTGCCTGAGAAACAAGGAGAGTAGGAAAAAAATAGAATAAAAAGAAAAACCTCAAGGCTGAACCAAGACCTAGAACTCCTGGCTGCCTCCTAAGAGGGTTCATGCTCTTGTACTTCTCAGCTTCCCAAACCATGAGCCAAATAAACTCTGTGCTTTATAAATTACCCAGTCTGTGCTATTTCATCATTCCAGCAGAAAACAAACTAAGACAACATCCTGCCCTTTGACACATGCTCCTGTCCACACCAACACCATGTTCTTATCAAAAATGTGGTCAGACCATATGTGTCATCTAGTAAACTGCATTTAGAGAAACAATCTTCACATTGTATCAGGGATAATTTTCTGGTGAATACATTTAAATCTTTATTGTCACATTTAATCACTGCTCGTTTAGTTACATTTAACCAGTTGCCTGCTGACTTGCTTTGAGATTGTCTGCCGTGTTTCACTATTGCATGTATGTGATGTTGGAGTTAGATGGGATGAGATGTTTGAAGAAAGGGTAGATTTAAAATTATCATTGTGGGGTGGCGCCTGTGGCTCAAACGAGTAGGGCGCCCACCCCATATACAGGAGGTGGTAGGTTCAAACCTTGCCCCAGCCAAAAACGGGAGCAACAACAACAACAACAACAACAACAACAAAAATATATAAAATTATCATTGTTGATACCTGGAATTTGAATTCACTATATAAATTCTTCACATTTTTTTCCCAATGAGAACTGTAGAACCTGTAAGTTGATCACCCAAGGGACTGTAACAAACTGGTCAACATACAGAGATGGGCAACATAAGGAACCAAGCCTGCTTTACTGATGTGTACATGTGGTGCATGTTCAGTCTATGAAATTTTTTTTCTTTTTTCTTTTTCTTTTTTTTTTTTTTTTTAATTAAATCATAGCTGTGTACATTAATGCTATCAGGGGCACCATATACTGGTTTTATAGACAAGTTTCACATGTACCCTTGTAAGATACACCGCATGTGTAATCCCACCAATCACCCTCCCTCCACTCATCTTCCCCCCTCCTTTCCCTCCCTCTGCCCCTTCCCCCTCTTCCCCATATTCTTAGGTTATAACTGGGTTATAGCTTTCATATGAAAGCCATAAATTAGTTTCATAGTAGGGCTGAGTACATTGGATACTTTTTCTTCCATTCTTGAGATACTTTACTAAGAAGAATATGTTCCAGCTC
>CAUYPK010050223.1:0-31092 GCA_963574355.1 Loris lydekkerianus | reverse complement strand
GGATCCAGCTACTTACCATTATTTGATCTTTGACAAGCCAATTAAAAACATTCAGTGGGGAAAAGATTCCATATTTAACAAATGGTGCTGGGTGAACTGGCTGGCAACCTGTAGAAGACTGAAACTGGATCCACACCTTTCACCATTAAATAAGATAGACTCTCATGGGATAAAAGATTTAATCTTAAGACATGAAACTATAAAATTACTAGAAAAAAGTGCAGGAAAAACTCTTGAAGGAATCGGTCTGGGTGAATATTTTATGAGGAGGACTCCCCAGGCAATTGAAGCAGTATCAAAAATACACTATTGGGACCTGATCAAACTAAAAAGCTTCTGCACAGCCAAAAACATAGTAAGTAAAGCAAGCAGAGAGCCCTCAGAATGGGAGAAAATATTTGCAGGTTATACATCCGACAAAGGTCTAATAACCAGAATCCACAGAGAACTCAAATGTATTAGCAAGAAAAGAACACATGATCCCATCTCAGTGTGGGCAAGGGACTTGAAGAGAAACTTCTCTAAAGAAGACAGATGCATGATCTACAAACACATGAAAAAAGCTCATCATCTTTAATCATCAGAGAAATGCAAATCAAAACTACTTTGAGATATCACCTAACCCCAGTAAGAATAGCCCACATAACAAAACCGCAAAACCAGAGCTGGCGTGGTTGTGGATAAAAGGGCACACTTCTACACTGCTGGTCGGAATGCACACTAATACATTCCTTCTGGAATGATGTTTAGAGAATACTTAGAGACCTAAAAATAGACCTGCCTTTCGATCCTATAATTCCTTTACTAGGTTTATACCCAGAAGACCAAAAATCACATTATAACAAAATTATTGGTACCAGAATGTTTATTGCAGCCCAATTCATAATTGCTAAGTCATGGAAGAAGCCCATGTGCCCATCAACCCACAAATGGACTAGCAAATTGTGATACATGTATACCATGGAATATTATGCAGCCTTAAAGAAAGATGGAAACTTTACCCCTTTCATGTTTACATGGATGGAGCTGGAACATATTCTTCTTAGCAAAGTATGTCAGGAATGAAAGAAAAAGTATTCAATATACTCAGCCCTACTATGAAGCTAAATTATAGCTTTCGCATGAAGGCTATAACCCAACTACAGCACAAGACTATGGGGAAAGGGCCAAGGGAGGGGAAGGGAGGGGGGAGGTTATGGTAGAGGGAAGGTAATGGGTGAGGTCGCACCTACAGTGCATTTTAGAATGGGTACAGGCGAAACTTACTAAATGCAGAATACAAATGCCTACATACAGTGACTAAGAAAACACCATGAAGTCTATGTTGAATAGTTGATGAGAATATTTCAGATTGTATATGAAACCAGCACATTGTACCCCTTGATTGCACTAATGTACACAGCCATGATTTAACAATAAAAATAAATTATTAATAAAAAAACAAATAATATGATAATAGATTTAAAACTAATCACATAGATAATTACATTAACTGTTAATGGTTAAAATGCCCTAACTAAAAGGAAGAGATTGTGAGATTGGATAAAAAGTAATTTCCAACTATATGCTATGAGGAATGTATACCAAATATAAAGATATAAATAGTCTAAGAGGGACAGATATACCATATTCACACTAATCAAAAGAAGGTTGAAGGGACTGTATTGAAATAATAGCAAAGAATATTAATAAAGATGATCATTTAAAAATGATAAAGGGTCAGTTGAAGATGACAATTCTAAATGCTTATGAATCTAAGGACTTAGACACATGAAGCAAAAACTGATTGTATTTCAAAGAGAAAGACAAGTCTACAATTATAGTGAGAGTTTTTAATATTTCTCTCTCAAAAGCAAGAAGACAGAAAATCAGTAAGAATACAAAAGATTTGAACAATACCATCAACCAGTTTGAACTAATTGGTATATAGAATACTTCACCCAATAACATAAAAACAAACACTTTTTTCAAGTTCCCAAGGGCTATATACCAAGAAAGTGCACACTTGGACTATTTTAAAAGTCTCCATATATTTAACAGAAATAAAGTCACACAAATTGTGTTCTATGACCACACTGGAATTAAACTAAAAATCAAGAACAGACAGATACCAGGAAAATTGCCAAATATTTGCAAACTACATAACACATATCTAATCCATGGGACAAAGAAGACAATAAAAGAAAATTAGAAAGTATTTTGAACTGAATGAAAACAGAACGTATCATAGTGGTATAATACGCAACTAATGCAGTACACAGGGCAAAATTAAATGATTATATTATAAAAGAAGAAAAGTCTTACATCAATGGCCAGAGATTTCACCTTAAGAAACTATGAAAGTAAAAGTAAACAAACCCAAAGTAAGTATAAGATAGAAACTAATAAAAACTATCATGGATATTTAGAAACAAGAAAAATAAGAGTCAAAATAAAAAATTGTTTATTTGAGATCAATAATAAAGTTGATAAGCTTTAGCAAGACAGATTAAGAAAAAGACAAAAAGAAAGAAGATTCAAATAATCAATATTAGAAACAAGAAAAGATATATCAGCACTGATCCCAAAAATATTAAAAGGATATTATGAGTAACTTTATACCAATAAATTCTATAACTTCAATGACATAAACAATTTTCTTAAAAGATACAAACTATCAAAAACTTACTCAAGAAGAATCAGATAATTAGATAATCTGAACACCCCCCTAAATCTAATAATTTGAATTTGTAGTTAAAACCTCTGTATGAAGAAAGGTCAGTGTACAAATGAAATTCTATCAAACATTAAAAAATAATAATATTTTGCCTCTTGTGAATTCTCTTAAACACTTAAGGAAGAAATAATGCTAATTATACACAAACTGTTCTAGAAAATTGATGGAGAAGAAATATTTCCACCTCATTCTATAAGACTATCAATATCTTAACACCAGAACTAGTGAAAGACAATGCAGAAAGCTACAAATCAGTATCCTTCATAAATGTATGTGCAAAAATTCTAAGTAAAATTTTAGCAAATCAAATATAACAATATGTAAAAAGGGTTATAGTACCTTATAATGAAGTGAGCTTTTCAAGAATGCAAGGTTATTTTAACATTTGAAAATAAGTCAATGTGTTTCACTAATTAACCACATTAACAGACTAAAAAGAAAACCTAAATGATTATTTCAATAAATACAGAAAAAGTATTTAATAAAATCCACCCTTTATTCCTTAAAAAAAAACTATCAGCAAGCAAGGAATAGAATTGTTTCCCAAATAATAAAGGACATTTATAAAAAACATAACCTTAATGGTGAATGAATGTTTTCTCCCCAAGATCAATAAAAAGGCAAAGATGCCCATGTTACCTCCATTCAGCATTGTACTGGAGGTTCAAACCAGCATAGTAAGGTGAGAAAAACAGACAAAAATTATCTACTTTGGAAAGGAGAAGCAAAATTCTTTTTATTCACAGACAACATAATTATCTGTATAAAAAGCCCAATGAAATCTATCAAAATACTGCCAGAATTAACAAGTGAGTTTAGCAAGGTTGCAGAATAGAAAAATCAATGTATAAAAATCAATTATATTTTTGTTTACAGTCACCCAACAATTAGAAACTGAAACTGAAGAAAACATGTATGATAATATTGGAAATATTCAATACTTAGAGATGCATTTTACAAAAGATGCACAAGGCCTATAAATTGAAAAATATAAAACATCACTGAGAGGAATTAGTAACCTAAAGAAAAGGAGAAATTTACCATGTTCATGTGGGCGCAAAATCAATTTTATTAGATATCAGTTTCCCCTATACTCAACTGTAGGTTGAATATAATTAGCAAGTTACTTATAGACATTGACAAACTGATTCAAAAATTAATATGGAAATGCAAACAACTTGCAATAGATAACATAACTCTGAAATAAAAGAACAAAGCTAAAGGTCTAACACTACCTGATTTCAAAACATTATAAAGCTATAGTAACTGAGATAATATTATATTGATGTCAAGATAGACAAAAAGATCAAAGATACAAAGTGGTGAATACAAAAATAGACCCACACATATACTGAATGCTGACTTTTGACAAAGCTGCCAAGGCACTTCAGTTGAGAAAGAATAGTCTTTTCTACCTATTGTGAATTATTTGCAGTTGAATATTCATATTTTTTAAAAGTTTAATAAATTTTTGTATTATATACCAAAATCACATCCAAATGGAATATAGATCTAAATACAAAAATGATACAACTTCTAGAATAAGACATAGTGAAAATCTTATTGTCCTTGAGTTAGGCAAATAATTTTTTTTAGCTATGATACCCCAAAGACCATTCATCTAGAAACAGATGGATAAATTAGAATTTATCAAAATAAAAAAAAATCATTTTCTTTGAAAGAAATTGTTAAGATGAGTAGTGCCTGTGGCTCAAGAAGTAGGACACTGACCCCATATACCAAAGGTGGTGGGTTCAAACCCAGCCCCAGCCAAAAACTGCAACCAAAAAAAAAAAAAAAGAAAGAAAAAAGAAAGAAATTGTTAAGATGCTGAAAAGACGGGGAAAATATCTGCAAATTATACTAATATATTTGGTAAAGGAATTATATTCAGAATAAAGGACTCTCATAACTCAATGATAAGAAAATAAACAACCCAATAAAAATGAAGCAAAAGATATGCACAGACATTTTATCAATGATATATGGATGACATACAAACACACAAAAATATGTACAACATCATTAGTCATTAGAGAAATTAAATTCACAACAAGAAACCACTACATACATTTTAGAATAGCTAAAAATAAAAATATTGACCATACTAAGTATTGGCAAATATGTGGAGGTACTACAATTCTTATACACTGGTGGAAATGTAAAATGGTATAACTACTCTAGAGAACAGTTGAGCAATTTCCTAAAAAGTTAAACATATGCCTACCATATAATCTGGCTATTTCTCTTGTAGGTTCTTACCCAAGAGAAATGAAAGCGTATGTCCATATAGTGACTTGTACATGGATTTTCATATCAACGTAATTTAGAATAGTCTCAATCTTGACACAGCACAAATGCCCATCAATAGATGAATGGTTAGTCTTAATCCATATAATGAAATACGACACAAAAATACTACACAGTTTATTTTCTTATCATTGAGTTTGATCATGAACTACTGATCAAACACAGATTTATCTTTAAAAGTTATGCTGAATGATAGAAGACAAAAAAGAGCACAAACTGACTTCATTTACACAAACTTTAAGAAATTCAAATATATGTACATGCACACGTATGTAAAGTAACAGAAATCTTATCAGTGGTTGTTTGGGGACAGGAGTCAGAATAGTAGGAAAAAAGGATTATAAAAGGGCAGGAGGACTCTCCTGGAGCTGATAGATGTGTTTATTGTCTTGATTGTGGTGATGGTTTCACGATTACATATACATGTCACAAGTTACCAAATTGTGTATTTCAAATAGGTTTGGCTCATTGTGGTCAATTAAACATCAATAATGTTTTGCTGAGGAAAGAATCTCTGGACTGGGGGTTTGGGTGTATGTATTTTTAAATGTCATATAAACGTAGAGGAGAAAACCACTGACTTAAAGGGGGAAGGAGTAAGGGAGCAGAAATAATAACTCCTAAAGCGGCTTTAACTGGGTGCCCTGTGACAACAATATCACAATGGAGGCCTTGAAGTGTCTTGTCTCCAAGGCAGTTTTGCAGCTCAACTGCCGTACCCTGCCAGGATCCACTGGCAATGCTATTTGACCCTGTAATTTTTTCAAAGCATAATGTTTCCATGTTCCTATGATCCCACTTTTAGCTCCCCAATTTTAGTCTGTCAAAGAACAGTTGCTTAGATACCTATCTGGCTATCATCTGTCCTCTACACATACCCACTGCAACAGATTAGAATGCATTTAGAATTCTGAAACTGCAAAATGGCTTTGTGTGTGTATGTGTGTGTGTGTATGTGTGTGTGTGTGTAGAAATATCTTACAAAGTCATAAGGTAGGGGTGTGCTCTCTCTCTGCCAAACCTCATTTGCAATTTCCAGAGAAAAAAAATGATTTTTTTCCTTCAGTGGAAACCATTAAAAGACAAAGTCTTATCACCTCATAGTAGATATTTAGGCCTTCCCCCCCCCCTCCACCCTTTGAAACTACAAAGACACATGTTTGCCCTCCAAAAAGCCCTGCACAGGCCAGACACTGTGGCTCACACCTGTCCTCCCAGCACTTGGGAGGCCAAGGTAGGTGGATTGCCTGAGATCATGAGTTTGAGACCAGCCTGCTCAAGAGCAAGACCCTATCTCTAAAAAATAGCCAGGGTTTGTGGTGGGCACCTATAGTCCCAGCTACTTGGGAGGCTGAGGCAAAAAAGGGATCTCTTGAACCAAAGAGTTTGAGACTGCTGGGAGGTATGACACCACGGCACTCAGGGTGACCAAGAGAGACTCTGTTAAAAAAAAAAAAAAAAAAAAAAAACAAGTCATGCACAAAAAATATTGTAGGAGGAATGTGCTATCTTCATGATGTGCGTTTGGGTGTGATAAGGAGCAAATTGAGACCTATAGTCTCAAACCAACAGCCTCCAGCTCCTGTGACTCAGGACTGCAGGGATGACCCCACCAGAAAATACCTACCTACGGATATACCTTCAGGGTTTGTGAGCCCCAAGAAACTGCAGGCCTGCGGAACCTCTTGTGAGGGCTTAGGATGAGGTAAGTCCTGAGAGCCTGCTGGCCAATAGTGTAGTGACTCGGATCTGGACTTTCTGGTCTGAGTCTTTAGCGGTGACTAGACTCTCAGTTCCTTTCACCCTTCTGTATGTCCCATCCTCACAAGGCTATTTCCAACCTTCTCTTTTTTTCAGTTTCTGACCTTATAGCTTCCTCTCATAATACATGGACTTCTCTCTTCCATAGTTCTGGCCCTCAGATCCGCACGCAGACCCTCATCCTTACTCCATCTTCCTCACTTTTCTCCTGTAAGGAGACATATCTGGATCCCTTGCTTCTGCCTCTTAGAAGTTTTTGCCTGTTGGGCACGTCTCCCTTCCCCTGCCCTATGTATCTTAAACCACCTGTCTCTACTGGTTTCCTGCCATTTATAGTTGAATAAAGTCAATTTTCTTGCATCTTAACAAAGAACCATATATAGCCAAGATATAATACATTCTTATAGAATTGTTGGGAGGACAGTGCCTGGAATGAGGGTGCCTGACACACAGGGAGCACTAAGTGTTAGTGTCATTTGCACTGACCCCTCCCTCCCTCATCCCTGAAGAACTCTTTTCAGCCATTCTGCATTCCATACTATTTCCCATCTCCCCAGCTAACGCTCCTTATTGTTCCCATGGCAGCTGCTCTTCCTCTCCCATCTAAATGTTGGTGTTCCCCAGGGATCTTTCTCAGGTCTTCCTTCCTCACTCACTCTCCTTGAGTGAGTTGTCCTGAGCCTCTCCTCGGTTCTTGTCACATCCCACAGACCCCCAAATCTGCTGCTACTCCCTATAATTCATATCCAACTACCTATCAAACATCTCCATTTTTATGCCCTACAGGCTGTTCAAACTCTACATGTCCAAAACTAAATTTATCTTCCCCTCCAAATTCTGTCTCCAGTCCTGTATTTATTATGCCGTGAACGCACTATATCTTCAGGTGCCCAAGTTAGAAACATGGGTTGCAGCTCGGATTTCTCTCTTTCTCTCACACACGTCACAACCTACTACTAAGATCTACATTATATATAACCTTAATTCTATTTTTATCTATCCCTACTTTCAGCTCTTGGTTGGGGCTACCATCATCTCTAGCCTGGATTACTGCAAAATATAAAAAAATAAATAAGTACTGAATTTGTCTTCCTTCCCTCAGTCTGGTTTATTTCCATACCGTTCTTTGCACTACAGCCATAAGAACTTGTTAAAATGCAAATCAGTGCCGGCCAATTCTCTGTACCAAATCTTTCAATATCTCCTCTTTGCTCTTAAAATTCAAATTCCTAGACATTGTGCTCAACGCTCTCCGAGGTCTTGCATTCAACTTCTCTCTGACCATTTTTTCCCTTAACTCGACAGCCTTCATTCAATCAGACTCAGCTACATTCAATTCCCCAAATTTTCCAGATTCACTCTCACCTCCAGACTTGCATGCAATCCTCTTTCCCCTTCCTACTCTCTTTTCACTGTCATCTAATTTTTACTTGCCTCAGATATCACTCTTCACATCCGGTAAAATTCATTTGATTGTTGTCCTATTGATGTTAATGTTGGCCAGTTATGCGAAACAAAAAACATTTATTTCAGCATTCATGATTATATATTGCATATTTTAGGTGTGCACAAACATCTGTTCTTTGACTTATTTGTAACATCTTATTGGTTCTTTAATTTATAATTTAAATTAAATTTTTGATATACATTCACCTTACAGTTTTCAATTATATGAGAATCATGATTTTACCCTTTTAAAAACATATCTTTTAACAAATTAGGGCAGAAAAAGATGAAAAAAACAGCAAGTGGCAGAGAAGAGCGTTAAACCCAGCCTATGCTCTTAAGTACTAACTGACCCTCTCTTCTGCAAAGTGTGAAGGACCTTGTTGGTTTTGTTCCCCATGGTATCCAGTGTCTAGAACAGACCTTGGCACAGGTGAGTATTCAGTAATATTTAGTAACCCATGGGGCTGAATTAGTTGACTATAAAATCCAAGTCTCTGACAAATTTCAAACTGATTTTCTGATAAATCCATCCCCAGGTACTGCTACATTCCATCACAGGTACTGCTACCCTAGGGGATAAGAAAAATGCACGAGGGTAACTATATTTGGATTTCAATATGGCATTTGACAAGTTCTCTCATAGTAACCTTTGAGGAAGAAAACAAAATATACACCAAATGTTATTTATTAAGATGGTCAAAATCAGCTGAAACCCAAGGATTGCTGATATCCAAACTATAGAGAGGGAAACAGGACCCTGTCTTTTCTGGGTCTTGTTGAACACTTTAATGTGCCTTACACATAGTCTTTGTCTGGTTTATTGCCTACTCCAGGACCTAGAAGAATACCTCACATATTATAGGGGCTCAATAAAGATTTATTTGAATGAATTAATGAACACAGTAACACATTTGCTAAAATATGGATAACAAAGTCCTAATGAAAGAAATATAATGGACAACCTCTCAGTAGCATTTGATAGACTGACCATTCTCTTGAGGCTTCTTTGCTGATTTTCCATCTATAACTCTGGAATATTCTTTCTTTCTTTGTGGAGTCCTCTTTCTCTTTCAAAATTTAAATGGTGGAGTTTCTTATATCCTCTTCTCTTCTTACCCCTAGACCTCTCATTCCATCCCTTTTATTCACTTTTCACCAATATACTAATAATTTCCAAATCTCTAATCCTAGCTTGAATCTGCCCTTCAGATTGTCATTTACATATTCAACAGCATATTTGACATTTCCCTTGTCAACCCAAGCTCAGCATGTGATAAATAGGACTTATAACTCACTCTGTGCCCAAATAAACAAACAATAATACCAAAAAGACACCTGCTCCTCTACCCATGTTCTCCTTCTGAGTGAATGTGCCAGGTGTTATCCAGATATTAAAATCAACATCCCAAGTATTATTTTTATCTTCTATCTCACATGCCCCCTAGAGTGAACTATTCAACAAGTCCAATGATTTCTACTTCTAAATCTCTCTTTCATCTATTCACTTTTTCTCATATTCCTTGCTGCTGCCCTAGATCAGACCACTGCCAGCTCTCACTTGGAATATTCAGACAACCTAACTGGTCTCTTTGCCTTCAGCATTGTTCTAGTCTGTTTCTTGCTTTGTAGCCAAAGAGATGCTTCTGGAGTAAAGGTCTGATGCCACTCCTATCTTTAAGGTAACAATAGTCCTCTACTCCTTTTAAGGTGAAGTCCAAATTCCACCTTGGCTAAACTCTGCTGCTTCATTCTTCCACTGCTGCTCCCTGACCCCAGGCTAATAACCTGATCCAATGCCTTATAATCTCCATTCAGCTTCTCTCTTCTTTGCTCAAGAATTTTCTCTGAAGGATCCCTTCTTCTTCTCTTTGTCTGACCAATAGTTGTCATTACTCAGCTAACGTGTAATTTCCTCCATGGAGCTTTTCTTCATCCCCCAAACCTGGGTTAGGGAATCTTTCATATTGTCCTGTACTTCCCATTAGAGAACTTAACCCACTTGGTTGTACCCATTGTACTTATCGTTCTTGTTCCTTATTAAACTGAAAGATTTGTGTGGTCAAATGTTGTGTCCATTGTATTTACCAATCTATGTTCCCAGAGGAGTGACTTCTGGATAATAAGAGCACATAGAAATTGTTTGATTGAATGAGCAAGTTAATAGAGTCCGTACCTAAGAACACTCATTTAAGTGCCAGAGTTAGCTCTTTGTTCCATAAAAAGCATCTGCAAAAGCAAGGGTGGAGGAGAAGGAGCTTAGCAACAGCACATGTGACAGAGACTTTGGGAATTGTACAAGGGGCTGGAGATGAGTCAGTACTCTGAGCTATAGCAGCCAGAAAACTGATTCAACTTTGGTAGCATTGACATGAGCTTTTGAAAGAAAAGAGTAGTGGCTTTTTGACATGCAAGGTCTGGTCTGACCTGGAAGGTTGTGGTCACTTCTGGGTACTTGTCTCTTGAAGTAGTAAAGATGAGCTGGAGATAGTCAGAAGAAAGTGACTAGAAAGATGCTGGGATGTGAAACCATTTGAAGAGAATCAGGACATACTGCCCCAAAACATGCCACTTTGCCATATTGATTATTTTGAGCTGAGTGCAATTGAGAAGTAGCAGGTGCTGGAAGGGCTCTCAGCTTTCCCCACTTCTACCTAAAAGCAGGGTATAAACTTCCTGTGAGAAAGGTTCCCTGCTGGTACCAAGAAACCATTCTTATCACTAGAGAAAGGGCATCAACACTGAGATGAGTCTGTACAAATAAACCTCACTAAATGAAGGATTATCTTTCATTAGGTTCCCCCTATTTCCTAGTCCCTTTCCCACAATTTCCTGCCTCTGGCACAAACCCCCTTTACCTTTGTCTTGATGGCTCCACAATTTACTGCTCTGGATTATATGCCCCCAGGTCTAACTGCTTCTTTTGGAGTTTGAATTTTATGAAGACTCACTTGCGGCATAGAATATTAATATCAAATACAATTTGTAGCGAAGTACATTGACAAATGCATGTAGTCCTAGCTACTCAGGAGGCTAAGGCAGAAAGAATCATTTGAGCTCAGGAGTTTAAAATTGGCCTAGGCAACATAGTGAGATTGTCTCAAAAACAAACAAACAACTACAACAAAAACCCTGCATGTATGCTTTTTCTACTGTTAATCCGTCTTTAATCAGTTCAGTTAACAGGTCCCAGGTACAGAAACTAAGAGGACAGAGAAAAGTCTTTCCTCCCCTATGCATGTGAAATGAAGAACTTTTAAAGGCTCAATGTAGACGTGAATGCTGCCTTGAAATAGAGATAATTCATTCTAATCATGCATTTCTATAGTTGTATTATACTTTTGTCTCTCAATCTAAAATACAGCATTCCTAAGAGAGTGATGAAAAGCAATAGGCCTCAAATATATTTACTGATTGCTCAAGGACTTTTGTAATTGATTGTGTTGCAGGAAGACAAGGTCCAACGGAGAAAAAGAACACCCAAACACCACATTTATAAAAGGAAGGGCTTTATTCACCAACCGGGAGCTTACCACATAGAAGAATTCCAAATGGCTGTGCTCCCTGACTGCCTTGGTCTTTCCCTTTTTATTGACAATCAAAAAGTTCCGCCCCACAGGTACCCTTCTCATTGGTCAGTTTGAATCAAGCAGGAGATGCTATTCCCTCCCCTACAGAACTACAGGATTTCACAGAACTTGGAAATTTCCAAGTTTCAGGAAGTTAAGTTTACAAATTCCCAAGAGCTGAGTCACCATGGAGAGGACCCTGCATGTGTATCCTTGTGGTCTCCTTGACACCCTTCTTGGGTATTCTCTCTCAATTGAGGCTGCTTTCGTAAAGGCTGAGTGATTTTCCTATTCTTATTAACATCACATAATTTGGATGTAATTAAATACTGATTTAAAATTTTTTCTCAATTCCTTGGAATCTTGTGCTGGGACAGGGAGGATTGTCCAAGTTGAGCAATTTGGCTTTTCCACTTTTCCTTGGGAAAGCAGACTATGTGCAAGGGTGCTTAATTACCTTCTAGGTTCTTTTAATAGGTGTGGGATTCCAAGCTTTATGGTCCTTGATAGCTGTAACTAGCTTATGTAAAACTGCCTAAAGTAGCTCCTCTGGCCTATTTCTTCTTTCTGAAGTTTTCCAAATGCCTCAAAGATGCAACATTTGCATGCACAATGGGTATACTCAATCCTACAACTATGCTGAGTGTGAAACAGTCCACCCACAGCATGGTCTCTGCCCTCAGAGTAAATTAAAGGAGTAAGTGCTCAACAAGAGTTGACCATGAATGAAAAAGAACTATCTTGGCTCCAAATTTCATTATTGGGCACTAGATCTGAATATTGACCAGTTTTAAATAAGTACAGGCATTGTTAATGAAAGCTACACAGATGGTGAAAAATGTATCTAGTTCTCATTTTTTAATAACTTTCTCCCCAACTCAATTTGCAGGTATTGGGTATTCACTGGAAAATCAAGTATCAAAAAGAGTTAGTATGGTGATGGTGCTAGTAAAGGTCGTGAATCTCATGAACATGACATATTAAGACTAGCAATGTGGCTTGGAGCCTGTGGCTCAAGCGGCTAAGGCGCCAGCCACAAACACCTGAGCTGGCAGGTTTGAATCCAGCCCGGCCCACCAAACAACAATGATGGCTACAACCAAAAAAATAGCCAGGCATTGTGGCAGGTGTCTGTAATCTCAGCTACTTGGGAAGTGGAGGCAGGAGAATCGCTTGAGCCTAGGAGTTGGAGGTTGCTGTGAGCTGTGATGCCACGGCAATCTACCAAGAGTGACAGCTTGAGGCTCTGTCTCAAAAAAAAAAAAAACACAAAAAGACTAGCAATGTGTCATGTCTAATGCACAGTAAATTCAGAGATACACATCCTTGCTTAATGTTATTTTTTTCTTTTTTTTTTTTAATTGTTAAATCATAGCTGTGTACATTAGTGCAATCAAGGGGTACAATGTGCTGGTTTCATATACAATCTAAAATATTCTCATCAAACTGTTCAATGTAGCCTTCATGGCATTTTCTTAGTTATTGTTTGTAGACATTTGTATTCTACCTTTAGTAAGTTTCACCTGTACCCATTCAAAGATGAACCATAGGTGTGGCCCCACCCATTACCCTCCCTTCACCCTAACCTCTCCCCTCCCTTCTCTTTCCTTGGCCCTTTCCCCATAGTCTTGTGCTATAGTTGGGTTATAGCCTTCATGTGAAAGCTATAATTTAGCTTCATAGTAGGGCTGAGTACATTGGATACTTTTTCTTCCATTCCTGAGATACTTTGCTAAGAAGAATATCTTGAGCCACGCATTAAATACACAAACACTAATGAAAGCTGATTAGGAAAAAAAAAAAAAAAGTCCATGAATATTTTTTATGATATCTGACACAGCACCACAGATAAGCAAAAACCATCTCCACAAACTCAGCATGTGACCCAAGGGCTGCAGGTTGGACACCCCTGCAAAGTTTCTATACCTATGTAATCAGAATAAGTTAAAGAATTAATTATTTTTCCCTAGAATTTATCCCAACTTTTTCCCCAAGTTCAAGAAAAATCATATATATGCATATTTTCTACATATGGAACTTTAAACCTGAAGTTTCAGAGACGGGACTAAGATATCTTCTACTACATGTTTTGATGCCTTACTGTGCTCTCGTATTCTTGATGATACCTTAAAGTCTGTGAGAAGAGAGAACAGACTGATTTCTCCAACACTGCCACACAGTACCCACACAGGGCCTGGCACCTGCTGGGTGCTCAGTAAGTATTTGTTGAATGGTGCTACACACTGACAGTGAAATTCTCTAGGCAATGCAGAAAATCCAGGAATGACATCAACTTCCACCTCTACTTTAGGACTCTTTGTCATTAAGTCACTCTGGCCCATGTCCCTACCAAGCCCGCTGCTTGGGTCCCCTTGAATGAGGAGGAACAGGAGCACAGACCAAGTGTGACCAGACCCAATTGTTTATAGGAGGAAGCACATTTTTATATGAAATTTCCAAATTTTTTAATTTTTAAAATATCTGTGGCCAAACAAAACAAACCTATGAGCCATATGTTTACCTAAATATATTAGAAGTTATAAAAATCCTAAGCATGGGGGCTCACACCTGTTATCTTACCACTTTGGGAGGCAGAGATGGAAAAGTCACTTGAGCCCAGGAGTTTGAGACCTGCCTGAGCAATATAGCAAGATTCTGTCTCTACAGAAAAATAGAAAAAATTAGCCAATTGTGGTGGCGTGTACCTATAGTCCCAGATACTTGTGAGGCTAAAACAGGAGGATCAAGATTGCAGTGAGCTATGATGACACTACTGCATTCCACCCTAGGTGACAGAGTGAGAGTGTCTGTAAATAAATAAATACATAACATAAATAAATAAATACATAAATGTTGCAAAAAGCTTATAAAACCCTTCAATATTTTTAAGCTTGATTCCCCTCTTTCTCCTTCCATTCTTCTGTCTTCCACTCCCATTCTCCCGCCCCTGTCTCGCTTTCCCCCTTCCTCCCACCCATAAACATTCATTGAGAAGCTACTATGTCCAGGGACTATTTCTGGCACTCGGACAAGAGAAGGAAAATGCAGAACAATTACATCTGAGACTTTGGCGGGTTGGAAGGAGAGACAGGTAGTAAACAAACAAATACAAGAAATCATTGGAATACGTAGTTATGGATGCTATGGAGAGAAATAAAACCAGAAAGTGGGGTAAGGAGTCAGGGAGGATGTTGCTAACTTAAGTAGGGTGATGTGGAGGGCACAGCTGGTGTGGATCAGGGTGGTGGCATCAATAATTAGCTCACATTCTTCAGTACTAAGAATCTCTGTTTCCAATTTATTTCCCATTTCAAGCATATTTTTGCAAGTTTCTCAGTGTGGTCATCAGCAACATTTCCCTTAGGCTTTTCAGCCTGCGGTGCCAGAATTTCAAGGCAGCAATTCTGGGAGTGCATCCCAGAACCCCCTTCTGACTGTTGTATCCTGTGCTTATGTGGAAATTTACCAACAACTCACACTTCTAAATTCAGTCACGTCTCGTATGTTCCAGTCACTGCGTAAAATGAAGAGGAATCACAGATGAAAAAGGCACAGCCTCTGCTCCCCAATGGGCTTCGATCTAATACTAAGAAACAAAAATAAACACAAATGGGTGAAATAAAGCGCCTTGGGGGCTCAGTAAGAATACTGAGAAGAAGAACCGAAATGAAGGAGTGACCAGGGCTGGAGTGGGAGGATAGAGACCAAGAATGCCTTAATTTGAGAGTCTTCACGAAATCGCCATTTATTATGGACTTGAACATCATTAAATTTGGATTGTAATGTACTGGCCTGCTTGATTAACATATTAGATTTGGTCATAGGAAATCATACCATCAATTCTTGCCAATAAGTGCATTTGTCCTCTGAAGGCTTCATCTATTGTCACAGCTGATTTTCGGTTGCATCATGCTTAACCAGATTTTTAGTTCATGTAGTGCAAAAAGAAAGTCTATTATTGTTTATGCTCATCTGCTGTAAAATAGCATTTAAATTCAAGTTAATCTTTCACTAATAACGACGTTCTGAATTCAGAAAGACATGATTGTTTAGGTCAGTTTGTCCCATTAAAGTGAGTTCAAAGAAAGAAGAATTCCTAATATTAACTTGCATTTGGAAGTTTGGAATAACCGCATGTAAAATACCATGCAGTTATTTTGCATATCTCATTCTCCACATTCCTCCAGGGAGCAGAGCGGCAGGACAAGCAGTCCTCTTTCAAAAGAAAAACATGAGTCACACACGAGATGTGGCTTGTCAAAGGGCATAAGACCCCGCTTTAGAGAGGAAAGGCGAGAAAGAACACAGTCTGAGGCCCAAGTGTTAGCCTTTCTATCAAAGCCTCCTTCCTTTTAGTCAGCTATGTGAAACTTAGTGGTAAACAAAAGTCAGGGAGAAGTATTTCCAAAACCTTTCACCTCTCACTAAAAAAGGTCAAACCATGGACTAACCTATCAGATTTTGCACCATGGAAGAAGAGTTCACGGAAAGTTACCTGTTTTAATTTCCAATAAATCACACTTCAATCCTCTACCTTACTCTATTGGAATTTTTGAGATGTGATTCACATTTCATAAAACTCACCATTTTAAAGTATGTAATTCAGTGGCTTTAGTATACTCCCAGCATTGTTAAACCATTACCATTATCTAATCCCAGAGCACTCTATCCTCTCCAAAAGAAATCCCACACCTATCAGCAGTCACTCTCTCTTCCCCAACCCCTGATAAAAACTAACTGCTTTCTGTCTATGGATTTGTCTCCTCTGTACATTTCCTATAAATGGAATCATACCCTATGTAGCCTTTTTGTCTTCCTTCTTCACATAGCACCATATTTTCAAGTTTCATCCCTGTAGTTAATGTGTTTCAGCACTTCATTCCTTTTTATGGTTGAGTAATAATTCCATCCTGTGGACAGATACCACATTTTCTATATCAGTTCATCAGCGGATGGACATTTGGGTTATTTCTCCTTTGTGGCCATTATGAATATGCATGTATACTTTTGCATGAACATATGTTTTCATTTTTCTTGTGTATATTATACTTAGGAATGGAATTGTTGGCCATATGATAACTCCATGTTTAACTTTTTGAAAAAGCCAAATTGTTTTTCCTAAGTGACTGTACCATTTTACATTCACATCACCAATGTATGAGGTTTTTAATTTCTTCACGTGCTAACCAATACTTGTTATTGTCCATCTTTTAAAATTATAGCCATTCTGGTTGCTGTGAAATGATATTTCATTGCTGTTTTAATTTGCATCTCCCTAATGATTAACATTTTGAGCAAATTTTCATGTGCATGTTGGCCCTCTGCGTATCTTCTTTACAGAAATGTTTATTTAAATTATTTGCCTGTTTTTTCCCAAATTGCCTTCTGCAAGTATGCTCATTTTTAAACTGGTTATTTGTCCTTTTTTCCTTGTGTTTTAGGAGTGATTTTGCAAATATTTTCCTCAATTTTGTGGTTTATCTTTTTGTTTTCTTGATAGTGTTCTCTGAGCACAAAAGTTTTTAATTTTGACAAACTCCAGTCTTTCTTTCTCTCTCTCTCTCTCTCTCTCTCTCTCCCTCTCTCTCTCTCTCACTCTCACTCTCTCTCTCTCTTTCTTTCTTTGCTATGTGTGCTGTCAAATCTAGCATTGCCCAATTCAAGGCCACAGAGATTTACTGCTTATGTTTTCTTCTAAGGGTTTTATAATTTTAGCTTTTGTATTTAGACATTTGATGCATTTTTAGTTATTTTTTGTAATAGTATAAAGTAGTTTTTCAACTTAATTCTTTTGCATATGAATATCCAGTTGTCCCAACACCATTTGTTGAAAAGACTATTCTTTCCCCATTGAATGGTCTTGGCACCCTTATCAAAAATAAATTGACCCACAGGACATAACTACAATAGGAACTTTACCTAACAAATGCAAACATTATAACTTAATTGTTTGTACCCTCATATTAATTTGTAATTTAAAAAATCTAATCAGGCCATGTGTGCTGAGGTGACATCACTATGCTTTAGAATAGGGGTTGGCAAATTATCTTCCCTAGAGGTCCAGGTAATAACTATTTCAGATTTTGTGGGCTATCCCTTCTCTGTCAAAACTAAAAATAGTCATAGAGGATATGTCAATGAATGAACAAGACTTAGCTCTAATAAAAACTTATGTTTGAACAATAAAAGGTGAATTTTACAGAAAAAAAACAATTGACCATAGATGCATGGGTTTATTTCTGGACTCTCAGTTCTATTGTACTCATCTGTATGTTTATCCTGAAGCTAGTGCCACACTATTTAGATTACTGTAGGTTTGTAGTAAGTTTTGAAATCAAAAGTATGAGTCTTAGAATTTTGCTTTTATTCTTCAAGATTTTTTTGGCTATTCTGGATCATTTGCATTTTTTTTGGATTCATTTGCAGGAATACAGCTTTCTATTCTTGTAAAATAGGCAGCTCAGAGTTTGATAGAAATTATACTGAATCTCCATATTAATTTGAGAACTATTATTATCTTAATAGTATTAAGTCTTCCAATCCATGAGCATGGGCTATCTCTCCACTTACTTAGGTCTTCTTTAATTTTATTTAATGATGTGTTACAGTTTTTAGCATACACTTTTTGCACTATTTTGTTAAATCTGTTTCTAAGTATTTTATTAATTTTGATTCTACACCCTGTTGTATATTTAGCCATTTTAATGTACCAGAGATTAAAGTTATAACTATTATCATTAAAAATAGATATGACTGATTACTAGATACCAGATATTTGAGTCATATTT
Source organism: Loris lydekkerianus (assembly GCA_963574355.1). Taxonomy (NCBI): domain Eukaryota; kingdom Metazoa; phylum Chordata; class Mammalia; order Primates; family Lorisidae; genus Loris; species Loris lydekkerianus. The sequence continues at coordinate 12,502 of CAUYPK010050223.1, read as the reverse complement.
GACCATTGCATCCGCTCTACAACTCTTAGAGTTTGCTATTTGCATTCCAAATTTAAAGAAGAAAACCTAAAGCTCAAAGAAGTTAGGCAACTTGCTGGAGAGATGCCATACTTGACTTTTCTCATTGCTGAAGTCATCTAGAGCCCAGGCAAGTGCCCACCAGCCCATAAGTAGAATGTGTGGGAGTTTACAGAACATTCCAGAGTCTTTGGATTCCTTTATACTGAATCTATGAATACCTAATGTACTGTTCTCCATATATCCATTATACTCTGGGGCAGAATGTTTTTCCCTATAATGTGACCACTGATAAAAAGATAAAGATGCAAAAGAAAGAAAAGAAGAAAGAAAGGAAAGAAGGGAGGAAGGAGGGAAGAAAGGAGGGAAGGAAAGGAAAGGAAAGGAAAGGGAAGGGAAGGGAAGGGAAGGAAAGGAAAGGAGGAAGGAGAAAAGGAAGGGAAGGGATAGGGAAAAAAAAGAAAGGAACAACAGGATTACTTATTTTACCATGTTGCATGTTAAGATTTTATATTAATGCCATGAAGATTATTTTTCTCAGCCAAAAAGAAAAATAAATCAATGGAGTAAGGACTAGTTGTATTCTTCTGTAGTTATTCAAAATATTCAATGAAAAATAACTAGGATCTAGCTGGCAGTACAGAGCATGCACCTTGGCCATGCTGTCTTAGTGTGGGCAAAATCATTACATAATGTTTTATTCTTACAATTGGCCTTAACTGGACTAACCAATTTACATTTGCTTTGCTAAGCTTTTTGTCCATTTAAAAAATCATTACCTTCTCTCTGACAACAGCTGGTGTCTCTTATTACACAAATGTGAGTTCTGTATGTATTCCCCAGCTGAAAAAGTCACAGAATTTTAAATTACTTGCAGTAATTTCCAGAAGAGAAAGAAAAAGGAAAACTCTTTTGTGATGTTGCTGCTGATACAAGCAAATAAGATCCCTCCCATGTGATACCCTGGTTTACAAAGAAGTTTACCCCCACAGGCATTTCTGGGCACGCTTTTGCACAACTCAAACAGCTCCCAAGAGCAAGCTTTGCCACTCCACTAAAATGCTTTTCGCTTTCACCTTTAGGAGACAGAACTGAAGGCGAACCCCTGCTCTTCTGATGGCTAAACAATAAAATTGTGTTTTGTTTTATTTATTTGCTTGTTTGTTTTTTAGCAACTGGTTGACCTCTTTAGACTTCAGCTTCCCAAATCATGTTAATGAGTCCTGCCCCCCTTCCTGCAGCCTAGTTAAAGAGTACCTGGTTACAGTGAGGAAAGTGGTATATCCTGTCAGTGATCTAGTTTTGAGTAACAAAACATCCCACAAAATTGTAACACAATTTACTTGCTAACAATTCTGATGGCCAGAAATGTGAGTCAAACTCAGCTGGATGAATTCTGGAGTCACCTATAGCTACAGCCATCTAGTCACTTGGCTATCTATGCTTGTCCAAGATGGTCTCACTCACTGGCAGCTGGTGCTAGATGTCTGGTGGCCTCCTTTTCTCCCTGTAATCTTAAAACTCAAGGAGACTAAACAAGATCTCCATACATGGAAGTCTCGGGGCCACAGGAGGGCAAAAAAGGAAACTGAAGAAACATCTTAAAGAGGAGGCTTGCAGATAATCCACCTTCCTGCTCCTCACATTCTTGATGCCAGCTAAGAGTCAAAGGCAAGGGATACAGACGTTCCCTTAGTAGAATAGCAAGATCATTTAGTAAAGGATGTCTGTGTCCATCTTTTCAAACAATCCACCACAAAGAACTAGTAATAAAGAGTTATAAAGACACAGCAAAATTCTGCCCAGAAAGGAAATTTCCCTGTGTCTTAATTTACTCATTCTAATTCGCTAACAATTCTGATGGTCATAACAAATTCACATTTGCTCTCCAATGATGCAAATGCAAATCTGTCACATGCATATTGTTATAGTGGAGCCATCTGAACATTTGGGTGTCATTATTCCTAGGAAAGCTCAAATTTATGCCATTGTGCATGGCGTAGAGAATACTGTTCATTGTCTGAAATAATTTGGTGCTCAATAACTTGGGCAGTTTTATAAACACCATCAATAACTTGTCTTCAAATGTCTTTGGTCAGGAAATAACTGTTCCTTCCTCTTCTTTGTTTGGAAGATTTTCTTATTTAATATGACCTCAAGAACAGCTCAGGCACCTAGATGGGGTGGTCTCCTGAGTTATACATGTTTCTATTAGCTCTACATGTGAAGAGAATGACTGTTTTCAGATCTTCTCAGAGAGACTCCCTGGATGGGAGTGGGGCATTCCAAGAGGGTACTCATTGCTGTAGTTATGTTTTTTTTGGAACAGAGATCATCCGGGTAGCCACAAGTAGTTGCTAGTGGATTTGGTTTTGTTTTGCTTTGTCAATTATAAGCTTGGAATGGAAGAACAGCCGGAACTGGAAAGCTGTGAGCTGTCAGTTCTAGGAATTGACTTCCCTCCCTCTTTCATGGCCTGATAACACCTCTCCACTTCTCTCTCTCTTTCTCTCTCTCTCTCCTCTCTCCTCTCTCTCCCCATCTCTGTTTTCCTCTTCTCCTCTCTACCAACAAGCTTCTAAAAGGCATTTGAGCAGGCTTACATGGTGTACACACTCAGGGCACTATTCCTATATCTACCTATTTGACAGTACCCACAAGGGCCAGGATTCTTCCCTCTAATGTAGCTTTTGCTCACTTCAATTATTGCTGCTTACTTACTATGCACCAGGCATGGTATGAGAGGCTTTGTAATAATTGTCTGAATGAACTATTGTTTTCCCCATTTGACAGGTGAAGAAATCGGGGCTAGAAAGATATTGATCTTGCCTCCAGTCACACACCCAGGAAAATGGCCAGGCCAGGCCTGAGTTCAGTACCATGGTCTTCCGAAATTTCTTGCTTTTAACCCTCTCCAACCCCCCTTTACAGCTTCGTTTTGCACATGGGTATCCACTCTTGTCCTTCAAGCTTCTCAGCTGTGTAGATTCAGTTCCTACACTTACATAGAAAGAGAATTGTGAATTACCCTGTTATCTCAGAATTTTAGCTGAATCCTCCGTGAATAGAGAGTAAAAATCTGCAAGTTTTAAAGAGGATGGAGGAGCAACTCTATTCCTCTTCCAGGAGCCCTTACTAAGAGGTAGCCAAGCTCGAGTCTGCACGTAAGCCCCCTCCCATCCAGCCTCTCTGAGCAAATCAGATGGGTAGAATCAGTTGGGGGAAGAGGGTAGGGCATGAAGAGTTCACTGATGCTGAGAGTAGTTTGTATGTATCAGGAGAGTTGTGGGGGATGTGCAAGGAAGTGCATAGTGTGAGTTGCTCACCAGCCCATTACATTGAGGGAGGGAGGCTGCAGTAGGAGGTGTGATGCCCCCCAGGACAGACTGTGCCCCTTCTCAGCTAAGGGGTCTGCTGAGCTGCAGAATCAAATCAACCCAGGTGTGCAGTAGGAGAGTTTTTGAGAAAGAACTTTTCAAACACTGTTTTCTTTCTTGTACCTCTTGAAGAAACTGATTTCAAGTATGCAATTTTTAATTCACGTTCCTGAAAGAGAGTTTGATTGGCTCAGCCCTGTCTGTGTTCTGAGCCAGCTGATGGGTTGGCTGAGCCAGCTGGGGTACCTCTCCCACCCCTGTCCAGTCAGCTATGGTCAGGACAGGGTCAGATGAAACCAAGGACAAGCCCTGAAGTTCATCCCTTTTGAAGGCAGGTAGGAACAACTTCTGCTGAGATTTGTAGGTAAAATAGGCAAATACTTGGATTTCTCTCAGGCACTAGGGGCAACTAAAGGCAAAGGAGTCCATGAGAGGAGACAAAGAAGATTGTCAGCCTCTGCTTAAATACTCTCCATCTCCGTGTGTGTGTGTGTGTGTGTGTGTGTGTGTGTGTGTGTGTGTGTATGTGTATGAGGGTTGTGTGTCTGTGTATGTACATGTGCACTGTTTAAAGTACTCAACTCATTCAAGAGAATTCCAAGGTATAAGAATACATTTTGTAAGTATGCATGCATACCATGAGGCAGCTTTGAGCTCTCCTTCCTCAGCCATTTGAAAGTAGTGATCCATTCCTCACAAGCCCACAGCACAGCATGAGAGCTTAAAAATATTTACTCTCTATGTGGGAGTTCATGCTGACTTCTTGCCTCAGTTCAAACCTAGCCTTCCTTGATCTCAGATTTATTTGTTCTCAAGCAAGCAGGGAGTTTCAGTTTGTTTGTCCCAAAGAGCTCTTTTGCAGCATCTGGAGACCCCACAGCCCCTGCTGTTATCCGGTCACAGGCAGAACTGGAGGTGCTGGGCTCAGCCAGATGTTAGATCCCACCTGTGCCACCACCTGCTGTGTGACTAAGGGCAGTTCTTTAAGGTCTCTGAGCTTCAGTTGGCTCACTTGAAGTGGGGATCCTGGGAGTGATCTCATAGAGTGCACAGACTGCTAAAATAAGAAATAAGTTTCTGCTGGTGTGTGGACCATAGGAACTGTGTGATTCTTTTTAGTAACTTTCCAGGGCTGCCATCCAAGTCCCTGACTCACTCTCCTAGGCCAGAGGTCTTCACCAGGCTCACACACATTTGCTCAAATCATCTCTAGCTGTCTTCAAACTTCTCTGTTACCTTTCTCAACATGGCTGTAGTCTTCTTTTCATACCTCTCGCTCTCTAATATTTTCTAATCCTAGGTATTTTTTAAGATCTAACTTCACTCACAATTTTTAACAGCCAAACCTCCCACTCTAGACTGATATCCTTCTCTTCTGTGTAACCATTAATAGCCTTCCTAAGTCCATTAATTCAATCATTCATCCAGTAACCATCTTGTGGGTTCTCTGTACTGTTACAAACTTTTTCAGTGGTATGATGAGAATGGAGAGAGGGAAGGCATAATGAGAACATCAGATCACTTTTCTCAAAGAGCTTAGAGTCTAAACTGAACTCTGACCTCTTTTTTCTCTTGCTCAGTTCATTTCTAAAAGCCCTGGTAAGTCATGCCTACAAACAATGCCTTATTAAGTGGGTTTTTATTAACCCAGTATGATGTGGCTTACTTTCCAACCTGACTCTGGCATAGCATCACATGACAGATGGAGGATGACCTTATCTTAACTCAAGCATTCTAGCAGACCCCCATCTAACTCAAGCATTCCTTTATATTCACTCCACATCTTTAAACAAAGGTTAATTCTTTTAACCAAATGTCCACTAAAGAATTCCTAAAATGCACCATGACTTGTTAGCCCCTTATTCAAAATGTACCACATTTTAGGGCCAAGCCAATGCATACTTTTCATGTGTTGATTTATGGTTTTACCTGTAATTCCTGTCCCCACGAATGCATAAAAATGTATAAAAACAAATTGTAACCCAGCCACCTGAGAGGTATTTTCTCAAGACCTCTTGATATCATGTTTCTCAGGCCACAATCACGCACATTCAGTTCAGAATAAACCTCTATAAACTATAGAGTTTGGGCTTTTCTGTCAACTTTATGCAATATTTGTATCTTAAAATGAACACTTAGAGTCTATATTCCTTTTTTCTTTTTTACATTAGCATGACAAAAATATCACAATCCTGTTCATTTCTGTTTCAGTAACTTCTCTGGGACAGGGCAGGTTTTAGCTATCAAAAGTTACATGGTTGAGCAACTCAATTTTCTGAAATTCAGTTCCCTTATCTCTAACAAATGAGAAGAATCATCAGTTTCTCACAGGCTTTTATTCTAAAAAGTAAATAAGAGAAAACAATCAAATCCAGCATGGTTCTTAGAATACAGTAAGTACTCAATAGTTGGGTCTCTCCCTGTTTTCCTCATTAGCAAAGAAGGAAAAAAGAAAGAAAACAATTCCTTTCCTTCATCCACCATCAAAAGGGGTGTGTTTCTCATTCTTGTCTTCTTGACCTGAGATTGGGATCAGTTCCAACCAGGAGACTCTGATATACTCACCTCCTCTCAGTGCCGTGAGAACCTTGTTGAAATCATATTTCTCAGTGGGAACATTTATAAGCCTGCATGGACCCTAAGGATTGCCTGTGAGAAGAGTCTTACAAGTAATTGGCAGAATGAAATTTACTTGGTAAATAACAAAGCTATCTGCCAAATCCACAATTAAATGGCAGAGACACTGGGTCTCTTGTGCTCCCAGACTTGAAGGGGAAAGAGGGAAGGACTTGCCAGACCACCCCTGCTATTTTCCTTAGCTGATCCATAATACATTTGCATGGGCTATTAGAAGTGATTTATATTCTAATTACAGGCTATTCGAATATTACATTTATATTGTAATTACAGGGTCTGAGGAAAGCTCATTTGTTTTGAAGAGGGGATTGTGGTTTACAGAGAAAGATATGGACAGTTTGCAGGAGCTCAGGAAACACCAGAATCCAGTGTGTAGAGATCAAAGTGAGAAACCGTCCCTGAGAAACAGAAACTGACATCCTTGTGGGCCAGAGAGGGGAAAATCAGGCAGAAACAGAATGAAAGAGGCATATCTGAAAATAGCAAGTCATGATAGATTGTACACTTTAGGGAACCAGCAATATGACCCGCCAGTTGCTCTGCCCAGGAAGACAGACAGCAGGAAGAAGGGAGTGACCCAGTGGCACCTGCTTCCAAGGGGTGCCTACTAGGAGAATATTGCCATCTTGCAGTGATTTGCATACAGGTCTTGTTTTCTTGAGCATTCAGGAGTTCCTTGGAGGCAGGAGGCTTCTTCTATTATAGACCATAACCTTCCCAAGGTGAGAGACCACTGCTATTCTTGTGTACTTTGAATCCCCCATGTCGAGGAGCCTTGGGAAATACCAGATGCTCAGGATGTTGAACCCGCTTCCCCCAGGCCAACACAGTCTCCCATGACCAAGCTCCACATTAATGCCTCTTAGAGAGGCCTGTGCCCACTCGTCCTCAGCAACTTCCTCCCCTGACTCTCCAACCCTTCCTCCGCACACTCTCGGAGCCCTTTGCAGCACTTGCCAAGACCTGGCATCATCTCCTTATTCATTTGTTTCTTCTTTCTTTCAGTTTTCTTTTCCCTCTAGACTGTAAACTACAGGGAAGCAGAGAGCTTGTCAGTTTTATTCACAACTTTATCTCCAGCATCAAAAGTGTCTGGTTCACAAACATATGCTGAATGAATGAATGTGTGAACAGAAGAGGGACAAAGGAAATTGGTCTATAGTCCCAGAGTTCAGGAAAAAGAAATGTGGATCCCTTTCACAGAACACAAATGCCTAGAGACAGCTATCTGTAGAGGCATGGTGATGGCCGGGTGCAAGCCTTTAGCTGTTTGAAATGTGTCCTGTGACGTGCACTTACTGCCCCCATCCTTGGCATTCAGCGACCCTGGACACTCTTCTCTGCTTCAGTACTTCCATTTTAGACACGTTCCGATAGGGTGCCCCCTCCTCCCCAGGTGTGGGTAATCTAAATAAATAAACCTGATAATAAACCTGATAATAAACATAACAAATGCCTCCATGAAATAGTGTCAGGTTTCAAGCAGCTGTCTGCATTCTCAGTTCTTGGTGTGTCCTTGATGGAAGAAAGACCAGAGCCACCAAACATGAAACGAAGTATTGAGGAACAGAAATGTAGGTCTTAGAGTGAAAACTAGATATGGGTTTACAGAGCAGATAACATTCGCCATAGATAACAAACCAGGTCCCCCTCTCATCCCAACAAAAAGGGCTCTGGGGATGTATGGTCAGAGTGCTGCTTTATACCAAGTGGACTGGGCTCACCTCATGGTTTAGAGGTCACCTTGGAACCATGCATACCTCCTATAAGCCTTTCTGAAAGTCCATTGGGGACATGTGGACTATGATGTAGATTTAAGCTAATAACATGATAACTGCCTTAGGGTTGTTCTAGGTCACCTTCCAGACTCTATTATACCTGTGCTGCTTGGCCCCTGGGCTACAGAGTCCTCTGCATCCTTCTACAGAACCATGACAAGTTCTGATAGGGCGCCCCCTCCTCCCCAGGTGTGGGTAATCACTTGGGACAGGATTGGGGTGGGCCAACAAGGAGTCTGGGGCCAGGGAGCCCACCTTTTCTCCTTTTTCCCTAGGAGAACAGAATCCTGTCTACCTAACATTATTATTGCACATCAGAAGTTGGTATTTTTCATATATTTTATTTATTTATATATGTATTAACCACTTCATTATTCCTTCCATTGTCCCCCTGCCTGATTTTTTGAAAAGAGTAATATTATAGGGGGACACTTGGATAGAGGGTTAATAACAACAATGCAGTCAGGTTGGAGAGAATCTATGAGTTGAGCTATTCTGGAAATGCCAGAGTAATAGAATTCCTGTAGATCTGAATCATTTCTCATCTATTTGAAATAAGTGGGTCGCTACTACATTTATGAAAGAAATTACTATGAGTACAGTATTTCCAAGTTTATAGTTATAAAATCCTGGGAGGAGGCAAACAGTTATTGCATACTGAGTTTCCCAATACAGACATCGAAACAGGGTAAAATCTACACACAAAGCAACACAAATTTATTTAAACACATAATAACTTGCTAAAATAACATGACAAGGGGAAACACAGAAGTCATTGAACAGCAAAAAAAGCTTAGTTAAATAATGTGAATAAAGGAATGAAAGAACGATTGTTTCAAAGTAGAAAATTGACAACTTTGAACATGAAAAATTAAATACAATATTCACACTATGATTGAAGCCAATCAAATTACTACCTTAAAAATTCTATAAAATTGAATTCAGTAGCTGATGCCTCATGAATATGATTTTTTACATCTGTTAATAAAATTGACTCTACAGGAATTAAAATTCAAAACTCAGACCTGTCCATTTTAGATTTCATGTGAATTTTATGGAGCAATTTAATTCAGGTCAATTTAACTCATATTTTAAATTACATCCTGGAAGCAAATTACCTGAGTTAGTAAAATTGTTGCTTCTTTGAATTTTCCATAGAATAAAATGTATGAGTTGGTTAGAAACTATCTTTCAGTTTGGGGCAAAGTAATTATCAGAGCCCTTGAATAAGCTGCAAAATAATAACATTAACTGCTCAGAAGCTCAGTAGAAAATGACATGCTAATTGAGTTTGGTCACATGTTGGTCTTCAGCACAGATTGGTGAGAACTTGCAATGAGTTGTCAATGACCCCAGAGAGAAATCAGAATAATATTTATATTCTGGGCCTTTCCAGTTACACAATGGAAAAGTTTTAAAATGTGCCTTCTGGGTTTTAACTTGTTCTTATTTACAACCTGAGCCAGAAGGAAGCACTTTGAGGGTGTAGGCCATGGAATGACTCACCTTCTAAGATCTAAATAAATTGTTTTCCTGTGACCTGGTGGTGTAAGTGCAGTGGCCTCTGCGTCTCCTTCAGGTCACTCAGCTTTGTTGAATGATTCAGAGTGGAATGAGACTCTCCTCTCTCCATTTAAGGGCACTTAAATAGTAAGGCTCTTGAGCTTACCAGTTGTGAGATGTTGACTAGTTATTTAAGTTCTCTCTGTGTCTCGGTTCTCCCCCTTTACAGATACCTCAGAGGTTTGCTGTGGGGCTTATATGAAGTCATGATGTCTGGCCCGTAAAATACTCCCCAGTAAACAAAAGTAAGATTACTGCTCATTGTTTCATGGCCCTTTCAGGAGTAATGTATTTTTCACAACCTAAATTGAACTCTACTTCTGAAAGGATGCAAAATCTGAGTTTAGGAAAGATAGCGTTACTGAAATTATTACATAATACTACTTCAGGAGATTGAAAACAATTCTAAACTCTTAGAGATCTCAGAGGTCCCTTGTGGTGTAATTCAATCCCAGCCTGTGATACTCTGCTTCTAGAATGGGCCATGAACCCAGGTGACCTGGTGACCCAGCCAGTGTTTAGGGGACTATTAAAGCAGCAATAATGCTTTGTTGTTGTGACTTACTTTTTATAAATGGTGTCTCTGGATAAAATACCAAATGCAATTATCCTCTGATCTTCTTGAAATACAGGAGTAGACTTTTGAGAACATTAGCACCTTAACTACTATTTGTGCTTCAGACTTGGAATAGGAAGAAGCTGTTGTCCCAGGGCACACAAAAACACGTAGCAACAATAATGAATGCTGCACAGCAAGACATCACCACATGTCAACACGAACACAGTCAGGAGACACAGACAACACTAAGTCATGAAACCCTACTTAGTCGTTTGTATGGAGCTGTCAAGGTCAGTTCATGGCAGCAAGTTCACAGACTGAATTGTCAGACTACGTATGACAATAGCTCTGATGGTTATTCCAGAAAAGGAGTTCCAAAATTGCTTTCAAGGGTGGACTAGGCAACGTCATTGGAGTATAGCTTCCCCAGGAAAGCATTTTGAAGGTCCAAACATGACCATAGTGATATTCAGCAATGAAGTGTGTAGCAATTTTTCTAGGATGAGTTCACAGACTTAATTATCAGACCTTCATGTAATCACATTCACTACCATGTACCAAACATTTACTAAGAGCAATGATCTGTGCTAAGCAGTTTTATACCCGTATATCCATTTTTTTACAATTCCATGAGGAGGTAGGTATTTAATTTTCATTTACTGGGCAAGAAAACTAAACTAAGAACATGAGCCAGCAAATGGTAGAAATCCGGCTTTGAACCCAGGGCAGCTGGCACCCTGGTCAGTACCCCATTCTGCAGCACTGTTCCCCTGTACTCCCTGGACTGACAGAGCCACACGGTGGGCACGTTAAAAGGCTTCTCTGGGCCCAGGGAAGCATTTTCTGGGCTTAATTCGTAAGCAATACATACCTTCTTTGTTTGGTTCTGTAATTTATGATAGGAAACGCCCTTAAAAAGAGCTGAGTGTGTCTGAGAATGTGTCTTTGGTGGCGTCTCCCAGGGAAAGCTGCTGCAGCTGCCTTTCCCTGTGCTAGGATATTCCCTGGCCAGGCAGCGGCGCGGGACATCCGGGGAAATGACAAGGTCAGAGATTTTGCAGCCAACGCAGACCATGCCCTCTGATTCACTCCTCATGCGGCCCTACATTTGCAGCTACACCACTTGCCCTGGAGGCCAGTGAATGTTTTTCTGTCAGTGGGGAACTCCGTCCAACTGGAGAAGAACAGGAGATGGAAGGAGTGTGCGGTGTGTGGTGTGCGTGGTGTGTGTGGTGTGTGAGCGTGTGGGATGTGTGTGCGAGTAGTGTGTGCCTGTGGGGTATGTGTGTGGGGGGTGCGTGGCATGTGAATGTGTATGGTGTGTGTATGTGTGGGATGTGTGTGTGGTGTGTGTGTGGCGTATGGGTATAGCATGTGTGTGGTGTGTGGATGTGTGGGTATGGGTGTGATGTGTATAGTGTCTGTGTGTGTGGTGTGCGTGGTGTGTGTGTGTGCACATGTGGGTGTGGTGTATGTATGTGGTGTGTATGTAGTGCCTGTATGTGCGTGTGTGGTGTGTGTGTGGTGTGTGTTTTGTGCGTGCTATGGGATATGTGTGTGGGGTGGGGTGGGTGTGTGGAGAGTATGTGTGGTCTGTATGGTGGGTGTGTGCATGTGGGGGGGGTATGTGGGAGGTGTGTGTGGTGTATGTGTGTGGTGTGTGGTGTCTGTGTGTACATGTGGGTATGTGTGTGGGGAGGTGTGGTCTGTGTGTGGGGTGTGTGTGCACGTGGGTTGCGTGTATGGTGTGTGTAAGGTGTGTGTGTGTGGTGTGTGTGGTATCTGTGTGTACCTGTGTGTGGAGGTGTGGTCTATGTGTGGGGTGTGTGAGTGGTGTGCGTGTGGGAGGTATATATGGTGTATATGGTGTGTGTGTGGTGTGCATGCACGTGCATGCATTTAAAGACAAGCTACATTAATTTAGATCATCCACTCATGTTACAACATAGCAGCAGTGAGATGAATTGATTTACCTTCATGGCTCCTTTCAAGATTTTAAAGGTGGCTCAAAACAGCATTGAAGAATCTGCTCAAATTGAATGGCTTCTGCAATTAAAAAAAAAGGGGGGAGGAAGGGAGAGGAGGGAAGGGGGAGGTGGGTAGAAGGAGGGGGATTGGTGGGATTACACCTGTGGTGCATCTTACAAGGGTCTATGTGACACTTAGTAAATGTGGAATGTCAAAGTCTTGGCACAGTAACTAAGAAAATGTCAGATAGTCTATGATAACCAGTGTGATGAAAATGTGTCAAATAGCCTATGAATCTAGTGTATGCTTCCCCATGATCACATTAATGTATGCAGCTATGATTTAATTAAAATAAATAAATAAATAAATAAATAAATTTAATACAATAAAGATCAAGACTTTCAACACACCACATTTCTGAATTTATTTATTTTTTCATTTTGTAGCTGATTATTTTTTCATTACACTCCAGACACACCATGGTGCACATATGTTCTTTCTTTTGGGGACCCTTCATCTACTTTTCCATTACAAATATCATTTCCTTAGACAAAGCTATATTTCTCTTTGATATATTCATAAATAATTTTATACTAGTCCTT
>CAUYPK010050217.1:0-11209 GCA_963574355.1 Loris lydekkerianus | reverse complement strand
TCTACTGTATTTTTCATATCTTTGAGGGCTGCAAATTCTTGCTTCAGTGTGTCTAAGTCTTTGGTGGTTTTGTCTTTAAATTTGTTAAATTCTTGAGACAACTTTTGAATTTCTCCTCGAATTCCTAATTCCACTTTATTAATCTTGTCTGCAATCCAAATTCTGAATTCGATTTCTGACATCTTAGCCAGTTTTTTATAAATGGGATCTTCAATTACATTTGCCATATCTTTCCTTGGGGGGGGGGGTTGATCTATTCTGGTTATTCATGTTACCAGAGTTTTTCTGCTAATTCCGCCCCATGGTTGTTTTACTCTCTTTGATTTTTCCACTGGGGCTTTATCGAGGGCCCATACAGTGTTGTGGCCTGAGAAATTGGGGCCCTGTCTGGTGTGGTGGGGCTGAGTGGTTCTGTCTTGTTTTCAGCTGGTTTCTGTTTGACCCTAGTGTAACATTTACTCTGGGCTAAAGTCTCAGCTGTGGGGAAAAACCAGCAATTAAGTCATCCCACCTGTCCACCTCTGGCACCAATTGGAAAAGGAAAATTAAACATTCCTACAACCACACATCCAGGGCACTGCCTGAAAAGTCCTCAGTCTATTGGTTCAGTTTGAAAGGTCCAAATCAATTGTCTTAATCGGCACCTGTCTTGGGTGGGAGAGTTCAAGAGGTCTCTGGGAACTGGATCACAGGAGTCTGGTAACTACTCTGATATGGCTTGCTCCAGTGCTGTGTGGAGTCAGGAGGAGCCACCCTGCAAATAGATCAGTCTGGGAAGGTTGATGCTTCCTTCCCCACCTCGCCCCTCTGTCGGACCCAGTCACTGATATCTCTAAAGATGGCTGACCTAGTTGCCTGTAGTAAACAGATACTCCAGGTGTTTGCACCTGCCTGAATCGGAAGGAAATCTGCCAGGCCTCTGTACTCTGCCGCTATCTAGCAGGAGGAGGTGAGGCCTGACATCCTCGGGCACTTGATGAAGGTTGGGTGGGGGGGTGTTCACTCAGGCTTAGCCCTGCCCCTGATTGATGTTACTAACAGAACAGAACAGAACAGAACAGAACTACTTTGCAGGATTCTGTCTCTGTTCCTGCTAAAATCGCCTGCAGAAGAGAAGCTGTTCTGAGTTCCAACGTTCTGTCCTGTCTTTGTTGCTGGAGGTTTGTATTTGGTTACCTCTCTGAGTCGGCCCCGCCCTGGAAGCTTCCCGGGTTTGTAAGCAGGATCAGGCAAATCCTTTACTCACAGGTGGCCTCCTCTGGTTGCTCAGGGAGACAGGAGGTGTGGCTTCAGAATATCCAGGAGTGAGCCGTTTTGCTGTTAAAAAAAAAAAAAACAGCTGTTGATCCACCTCCAGGAACTGCCGCTCTGGTGTGGGCACCCAGCTGACCTTCTCTCCTTGGTCCCGCACCCCAGAGTCAGCACTGACCAGCCGCAGTTTATGCTCTGTCCACACCCCTCAAGAGATCACCCCAAAATCTGGACTCCTGGGGGACAGGCCTCCAGATCTGAGAGTGAAGGTGAACGAGAGTGCTGGGGGCCCAGAGCTGTAGGTAGCGAGCACACACAGTTCCACACAGTTTTATGCCTGGCCGCATCACTTGCCAGAAGACAGCTGCCTCTCAGCGTCTCAGGGAACCACCACTCTGGAGCGATTCCCTTCTAGCCAACCATCCTCTCCTTGCTTCCGTGCCCCAGAGACAGCGCAGCTCAGGCACTGTCCACACCCCACGAGAAATCACCCAAGAATCTGGACTCCTGGGGGACAGGCCCCCAGACCCCAGAGTGAGAGTGGAGGGGAGTGCTGGGAGCTCAGCGCTGGAAACGGGGAAGATACAGTTTCACTGTTTTATGCCTGGCCATATTGCTGCCCAAGGAGGGCTGCTGCACCACACCTCAGGGAAGTGCCACCCTGGCATGACTCCCCCTCAGCTGACTGCCCTCTCCTCGCTCCTGTGCCTCAGAGTCAGCGCTGACCAGCTGCATATTGGGCACTGTCCACACCCCTTGAGAAATCACCCAAGAATTCAAACTCCTGGGGGACAGGCCTCCAGACCTCAGTGTGAGTGGAGGGGGGTTCTGGGAGTTCAGGGTTGCCGGCAAAGGATATTTACAGTTTTATATAGTTTTATGCCTGGCAAGAGAATGCCATGGCACCCTAGTAGGGGAGGTAGATCCAGTTTTTAGAAGGTCTCTCCCTTGGAGTGTAGTGGGAGGGCCTTTAATTTCTGCTCATTTGTTTGTTTGTGGGGCTCTTGAGCCGGTCTCATGGGGGATGGGGGGCTCCCACCCACTTGGTGATGGATTTTATACCTTTTGTTTGCATCCTTATGGTCGCTGCTCACCTCAGCGGCGTTGATATGTGTTCTTAAATCTTCTTTCTTGGTGCAGCTCAAATCCACCAGGTTACTTACTAAATTTTTCTCCCTTAACTCTCCTTCTGGACGGGAGCTTCTGTGGAAAGCTGGCTTCAGTCTGCCATCTTGTTTCCCTCCCCTATTTTAAACATTATTAGTGAGATGGTTTACATTCTTTTCTTCTGATAAGTCATCAAAATACTGTGTGTATTTTACACTTACTGCATTCTTCAATTCAGACTAGGCACATTTCAAGTGCTTCATAACTATATGTGGCTAATGGCTACTGTATTAGGCAGGGTGGCTCTAGAGTCAAATTGCACTGACTTAGGAATTGCTTGATCAGTTTCCACATATATAAAATGGGAATAATAATAGTATTTACTTTATTGGGTTCATCATGAAGATAAGATGTGTAAATATAGCAGAAACTCTGTAAGCTGACCACTGAAGGGGTTGTAACAAACTGGTTGACGAACTGGTCAACAAATGGAGGTGGTCAACATAGGGGACTAGGCCTACTGTATTGATGACGTACATGTGGTGCATGTGCAGTCTATGAAAATTAGGTCAATGAAAGGAGGTATTTAGTTTGTGTAAGGAGGTGGTCAGCTATAGAGGTTCTATTGTATATTTAAAACCCTGAGTGCAGTGGCTGGCATAGAAATGATCAATCTGTGTTAACTATCATTATTAGTTTTGGGAAAAGTATACATAAATAAAGTGTTGATTTTTCTCAAAATGTGTTAATTTGAAATCAAGTGAAATTGAGTTGAATTTAGAAGTTAGATTTTTTTTTTCTTTTGGGACAATTATTTAGCAGCCCAAACCAGGAAAACATACTTGAAATACTTTATTCCTAGCCATTTTTAAAATGTATGATGTCCTCTCCCTCACTCTCATGGCAAGGGAAATTAAAAATAGTTCTAACTTGTTAATTTTTACTGCACTTGTCAAAAAATAATACAGCTGAATAGTTTTGTGGGATTATAGTGTTTAGAAAAAACGCATGCATTTAGATTTTGAGGAATATAATTTCAATCTGGGAGCTTTTAAAAAAAATAAAGTATTCAGTTTTGAGCTGGAATTTCTTGCCTACTTTTCTAAAGAGTTTGACATTGGCTGACAGCCACATTCTGCATCCTCCCTGGGTCCCAGATGCACATCAAAGGAGTGGAGATACACCTGGTGGCCACAGAGGCCAGTTTGTTATGTGATTTCTTCTTAAGTTCTTCTTTGACACCTGCGAATGAGCATAGGAGAAGTTAAAAAAAAAAAAAATTGATCAGGCCAAGTTATCAGGCCTTATCCACATATGGCCAAGATTGAGACATATCAGTGTCACATGGTAGGTGGGTCATTATAGTTTTGAGATATGCAAAAATTAAGAAATGTAAAATCCACACAGACAGAAACAAATGAAGCCCTCCCAGCAACAGTGATAAGCCAAGCAAGTTGAAACTTGCACTGGTGAATCAGGAAGGATGGTGTTGACTGTTTCTTGGAAGTGAAATAATGGACCATTACATAGTCTGTCTCATAACTTTCATGATGACTTACATATTAAGATCCACTAGAAATCAGGAAACTGGTATTTGGGGTCCATTCTGTCCTTGTCATCAGTCTTAGTGATGGCATCCAGCTTCTCTGTGGTGTTCACTCTCCACATCTGACCATGCTGTGACCTTGAATAAAGTCCACATTCATTGCCTCAAAGTACATTTGCATCTTTCATAGGTTGGAGTGACTTTGGGGTAGTTAAGGAAAAAGATCTGACCACGAAAGGTGGTCACAGACAACAAGCTTTATTGGGGGTGTGTGTGGACAGTGTGGCATGAGAAGGGAAGGTCCTTCATTGCTTGAGATGTCCAGAGTTTCCAGGGCCCAACCCCAAGAGGGGAGGAGTGGAAGGGAACTCCCAGGGAGGGGGATCTAGGTGACAATCCTCAGCAGCACAGTGGGACATCTCCAGAGATGCCCCAAAGGGCAATAGCAGTTTGGTGGTGATGTTCCATCTTATCAACAGCCAACAGGTGTGGGATGAGGATTCAAGGAGTATTCAAAACAGGTGGGCTCTCAATGGCTGAAAATCGATTCATTTAGGTTATTTTAAAAATAACTGGGTATGTAAAAATTTGAGTTTGGTGACAGAGTCTTTAGAGCTAACGAGTCTCAGGTTGCAGTGGAGGGACAAATGACGGAGGGTCCAAACACAGAAGCTGTCTCTGATCCATTTATGTAGCAATCTTTCATTCCATGTAAACAGTACGGCTGGCTGGAGAGACCACAGGGGAAAAGCTTGGGCTCTGGTTGTGGCTGCACTACGGACTGCCTTGCTGTCCCTTGGGCTGTCACTCAATCTCTGGAGGTCTCATTTTCCTCATCTATAAAATGGGAGTGGAACCAGCTGACTTCTCAGTTTCTAGATCAAAGTATTTATGACTTTCGTATTCTAGAAGCTTCCTAACCATGGAAGGCAGGGCATGTTTTACCATTTGGTGAAGGCCATGCAGAACAGAGCAGGAAAGTGTCGGGTTTGCATCAACACTCTCCTGGTTCCTCACAGAGAACTGGATTAGAATGCAGGTTCCTGGGTGTCTAAATCCTTTGTGTTTTCTATTACCCTGCTGAGTAAATAAGGGAATCTTCACAAGATGATCTGGAAATGGAATTAAAATTCTGCCACTGCACATTAAGTGTGGCCCAAGCTGGAGATACCCCGTGTTTAAGATTTATAGCAATACCATGATAGTACCATCCTACTTTCTTTACACGTTTACATTTATAAACATTTAGAGTAAAAGAACTATAGCACCACTGTTTTAGGATTGTTTTGCTTTTTGTTATCACCTTACATCTGTTTATATTTTATGACTTACCAAGCTTATTCCTACCTGTTATATCGTTTATTCTCTCTGTGGCAGTGTACAGTAGTGAGCTGGTATTGTTTTAACAATCAGCTCTCTCCAGAGGAGGAGATTTGCTAATTTTTGTGGTGTAAATACTCTTAGCAGGGCTAATTTGGGGCTGCCAACAGGAGGTCATCCACTGCAGGGTTGGGAAGAGGTATGCACAAAGCCCTTGGAGCTGTGCTGTCTGCTCTGGCATGATGCAGAAAGTGAGGTTCAACCAGTGTACCCTACTCATACCTTATCCATTCATAAATTCTAGATGTAAATCACCGATCACATTTGTAAAAACATGCTTAATGCTTGTTCCCACTGGCTCATCACTCTATGGGTACAGAACTGTGTTCCCGACTTTTCTCAGGACTTAATCTCACTTTATCTGCTGCTTTCTATAAAAGCACATAGCTGATGAAAAAACTACGCCTGGGGACATTGTGCCCAGGTATCAGTATTTCTTATACATATCCATGGTGCTCAGTCTTACCCTGTGTTGTTTTCTCAAGAGTAGAGTCTGAAGTTTCACTTCTAACAAAGATCTTCTCTGCCCTGGTTTTTACTATGAAGACTAATTACCACTTTTAATAAAGAATATCAATTGCCATCATGGAGACTGTGCTTGAGAAACACTCTCTGTTTCACTCACCATTATTGGTGCTGGAGAGTTTGTTTGACTTCCTCTTATGGTCATTAACCAAGGAGAGTTGCTTTCAGAAAGGAGGGAGGTTTACCTAAAAATAAATGAGTTTTAAAATCTTTATCCCAAAACCTGTCTAAATTGTAAAAGAAATCACTCTGGAGAGTCAGGGAATATTTTGGCCCCGAATGCGTCTATATTTGACTGTCCTGGAACAGGGTGTTCTTTGACTATTAAACCATGTTCGTTTGTTTCTGGCTCTAACATTTCAGAGGACTTTGTGGCCCTGCCTTCCAGACCTGAGTTTAATTGGAGAGTTAATTATCTGAGCAAGGACATGTAAGTCAAGTTGAGTTTGGGGGAGAAGTCTGTGATCTCCATTCCACTTCAATGAATAAGAAAGTCTTTGTTGATTATGATTTTACATAAGCAAATGTTCCATATTGCAGAGGGAAGAAACCAGGGAGAGGAGCCTGAAACAAGATCATGTTTAGCTAAGAGGAGTACAAAAGTTCCTTTATCTCTTTGCAATAACTTAGCCTAGGAAGACCTGAGGCTGGAGCTGTGAAAAGCTCAGTTCTGTTCCAAGCAGGCATTTGGGCTACTCAAGCAAAACAGGAAGGAGGGCTCTGAGCCTGGCCTCAGTCTTGATTCCTGATTAGCATGTGCTTCTCAGATGGAATTCATAAGCACCTTGAATAATTTATCCCTCTTCTCATTCCAGAAATTCTTTAGTTAGGTTTTTTCAAAAGTTTCTTTCTTTCTAATCCACACAACCCTGGCTACTAGACTGTCTTCACTAATTCATGGTTTCCACGGCAACCAGCTGAAGGATCTATTCAAGTCCATCTACAATAACCTTAATGAAAATGATGTAACATCACTTGAAATCCCTTCTCT
Organism: Loris lydekkerianus; assembly: GCA_963574355.1. Taxonomy (NCBI): domain Eukaryota; kingdom Metazoa; phylum Chordata; class Mammalia; order Primates; family Lorisidae; genus Loris; species Loris lydekkerianus. The sequence goes on along the minus strand of CAUYPK010050217.1, from coordinate 4,409 downwards.
ACAGCAGGGTTTGATTTCCTACATTTCTAATGACTGTCTCTTAAAGAACCTTCTCTTTCTCATCACAAAATTTACACATTCTTTTGTTCTCCAGATTCCTACACCTTAGTAAATTACTGTTTCTCTACAGGGAAACTGCAAATATTAACTTTAGTTTCCTCATCTGAAAAATGAAGAAAATAATAACATTCCTAAACATTCCTACTTACTGTACAGGATTAGTTCAACGGAAAGATAATGATGTGCAGGGGCTGGAAATATGTAAAGGAGGACCCGGTGTGGGTTATTACAAGTGTTGCCTGAGAGCCTGAAGGTTGTGCAAAGGCAACAGGGAGACTGGGAATAAGAAAAGTAACCACACCGCAAAGAAAAATGGCAACTGACACTCGAAGTAATTATTCAGCTTAAGGACTATGGAAACTGAGGGCCCGGCCCATCTGAAGGTAGCAGCTGCTACTCAATTTTAGCCAATTGTTGTTTTGGGGGAATATGGAGTCAGTGTTAGCCGTTCTGATTTCATTTTAAGGAAGAACCAAAAATCTAGATCTTTAAAATTATTCCTAATTTTAAGATTCAGGCAACAAAATCCACACTAAGTGCACACGGATGTCCACGTGCACATACACTTGGGGGGGGGGGGTGAGCAAACAATACAGAGAGTGCCCAGAAAATGTGTACACATTTTAAGAAAGAAAAAGCTGTATTAAAATTATAATACTCAAAATACAAGTCATGTTTAGCACCTCTGATAATTGCAGAAGTCAAATGTGACTTGAGTATTACAAATTTAATACAGTTTTTGCAATCAGTGTAACCTTGTTTCTTGTATCCTCAATGAATCCCCAACAGTAAAAAAAAGAAAAGAAAAAAATAGTACTTTGACAAAAAAGCATAAAAGAAAAACAAAACAAATTTAATACAGTTTTTTTCTCTCTTAAAACGTGTGTACATTTTTTTTAGCACCCCCTGTACGTATTTGTTCTCTGGGCATAACCTGCAGGCAGCTGGTTTGAGACCTTAGCTGTAAGATACAGTCAGAAGTGTATGAACATTTCACTTGGCTTGGGGGGGGGGGGGCCTTCCCTCCTTATGGCTGGACACCTGGCTTCGGATTTTGCCTATTCGGATTTTGGGATTAAGTTCTTTGCCCCTGCCGGGTGGTGGAAGCAATAGGTCAAGGGGGCAGGAGGGGTGACCCTCAGACCTGGCTAAGGTTTCAAGGCCCTTCTGGAGGGCCAGAAATCGGGCTGGGGGTTGGGGCAGGATTTGCGTGGGGGCGATTCCCCTATGCCCCCCCACTGCATGAGTTCTTTGGTGTGTGTGTTTACTGTGGACCTCAAGTTGGAGTGCGGCCAGCACCCCAAGGTAGCCTGGAGACCTCTCAGCCCAAGAGCGAGGCAGGAGCCACAGTGGAGAGTAACCCTGAGGGGCCTCCCCTGAGCAGAGCACCGCTCCTCCTGGTCCGGTGAAGCTGGGGCTGGCGAAGCCAGAGGAAAGCCCCAAGGATGTCAAAGATCAGCAGAAACAACTCCAGCAGTTTGCTTTCTTCTGAAGCAGAAAAGGATCACCCTGGGTATACCCAGGCTGATGTGGGGCTCGCCTGGGGGTTCCCTTTGGGAAGGTGTACAGCCAAACCACCATCTGCCGTTCTGAGGCTCTGCAGCACAGTTTCAAGAATATGTGTAAGCCGCGCACCCCTGCTACAGAAGTGGGTGGAGGAAGCTGACAGCCATGAAAATATTCAGGAGATAAGCAAAGTAGAGACCCTTGTGCAGGCAAAAGAGAATGAATACTGAGACCCAGCGAGGCCACCTGGAGAACTTGTCCCCGCAGGGCTGGAAACCCTCAATGCCGCAGACCAGCCACCTGGCCCTGCAGCCTGGGCTCCAGAAGGACGTGGTCCGAGGGCGGTTCTGTGACTGCAGCCAGACCAGCAAGCGATCAGGCAGCGACTAGTCACAGCGGGAAGACTTTGAGGCTCCTGGTCTCCTTTCTCGGGGGTGGGGGGAACCAATGTCCTTTCTTCTGGCTGCAGGGCCCCAGTTGGTACCCCAGGCAATGGGAGCCCTCACTTCACCACACTGTACTCCTCGGTCCCTTACTCTGAGGGGGAAACCTTTCCTTGCCTCTGTCACCACTGTGACATTCAAACTGAGGTGCCTGTCCTAGGAATGGGGAGGGACAAGAGAAGGGGAGAAACTAGGGAAGGAGAGCCTGGAGTTTGTACCAGGGCTTTTGGGATTAAGTTCTTTAATAACTAAGGAAGGAACTGGGAACACAAAGAGTGGGGGAAAGGAGTTTTGAGGGAGCTGGATGGAAGGAAGGTGAATTTCAACTCCACTCTGGATTTTAATCTCCACATCACTCATCACTTTGTTCTTAAATAAAGAAGCATGGGACACAGTAAAAAAATAAAAAAAATCATATGTATATCTGGAATGAGCTAGATATTACCTCTTCTGTTTGTTTAATCTTGTAACAGGCACAGATTATACTCAGTTTCACAGAGCTGTTAGGAATTTATTGAGAACCAGCTGGGCACCATAGCTCAGTGATTAGCACACAGGCCATGCACAGGGGCAGCGAATATGAATTTTCCCTGGGCCTGATTAACAACAACAAAACAAGAAAAATGCAGAAATTTGCTGAGAACTATGGGAAAATGCCAAGAAATGAAATTTAAAGGGAGGTTATGTTGGCTTAATGTTGGGAAGAATTTATTGAGAATCTCTAATGAGAATCTCTGGATGAAAGATGTATGGACCAAGGATGAAGAAATCACTGCACACCTATTAGAATGGCCAAAATCTAGAACATTGACAACATTAAATGTTGGTAAGGATATAGAGCAACAGGAACTCTCATTCGTTGCTGATGGCAATTCAGCATGGTACAGCCACTTTGGAAAACTGTTTGGTGTTTTCATATGAACCTGAACCTATTCTAATTACATGATCCAGCAAATGCTATCCTTGGTATTTATTCAAGGAGTTGAGAAGTTAGGTTCACACAAAACACTGCATATAGATGTTCATGGCAGCTTTATTCAGAGTTGCCAAAACTTGGAAGCAAGCAAGATGTCCTTTGACAGGAGAATGGATGACTAAACTTTGGTATATCCAGATAATAGCATATTATTCCATGCTAAGAAGAAATGAGCTGTCAAGACATAAAAAGACATGGAAGAAACTTACATTATATTACCAAGTGAAAGAGGAAGTCTAAAAAGTCTCCATACTGTGTGATTCCAGCAATATGACATTCTGGAAAAAGCAAAATTATGGCGACAGTAAAAAGATCAGTGGTTGCCAGAGGTCAAGGGTAGGGAGGAGGGATGAATAGGCAGAGCATAAGGGATTTTCAGGGCAGCAAAAAACTCTGCATAATACTGTGATGGTGGATACGTGCTGTTATACATTTGCTTAAACTCATAGGCTGTACATCACTAAAAGTGAACCTTAATGGTGGTGCCTGTAGTTCAGTGGGTAGGGTGCTGGCCATATACACCAAGGCTGGTGGGGTTCAAATCCAGCCTGGGCCACCTAAAATTAACAATGACAATTGCAACAGAAAAACAGCCAGGCATTGTGGCGGGCACCTATAGTCCCAGCTACTTTGGAGGCTTAAGTAAGAGAATTGTGTAAGCCCAAGAATTGGAGGTTGTTGTAAGCTGTGATGCCACAGCTCTCTACTGAGGGCAACATAGTGAGACTCCATCTCAAAAAAAAGAAGTGAACCCTAATGGAAACTGTGGTCTGTGGTTGATAAGGCTGTGACCATATAGGTTCATGAATTGTAACAAATGTACCACTATGGTGGAAAATGTTGATAGCAGAGGAGGCTGTGCATGGGTTTGGGGAGGGAAGAGATGGAAATCTGTACTTCCCTCTCAATTTTACTGTGAACTTAAAACTGCTCTAAAAAAATTAAGTATTTTTTTTTTTAAATAGGAAGGAAATAAACCCACCAAATAAAATATCTGATCCTTGAAAAGATCCTCTATTTGGGGGAATAAAAAAGCACACAAAAAAGTTGTTTCCAGGACACTTGCAGAAATTTAAGTAGAGGCTGTATATTAGATAATATTATTCAATTAGTGTTCATATTTTAACTGTGTGTGATAATAAATAGTGCTGTGATTATATAGAAGGATATATTTTTTCACAGGAAATGCCTGCTGAAGTACTTAAGAATGAAGTGGCAGGATGCACACAACCTAATTTCTTTTCTTTTCTTTTTTTCTTTAATATTTATTTATTTATTTATTGTGGAGAAGGGGCGGGGAAAGAAGGCGGGGGAAGAGGTGCGTGACAGGGTCGGGCCAGTGGCATGGTACCACGTTGGCTGTATCTAGGTAGAGGTAGTTTCAGGCCGGGCCTTGCTGAGTCGTTGCTACGCGGAAGTAGCTC
>CAUYPK010050216.1:0-26515 GCA_963574355.1 Loris lydekkerianus | reverse complement strand
ATTGGTGGGATTACACCTGTGGTGCATCTTACAAGGGTACATGTGAAACTTAGTAAATGTAGAATATAAATGTCTTAACACAATAACTAAGAAAATGCCAGGAAGGCTATGTTAACCAGTGTGATGAAAATGTGTCAAACGGTGTAAAAAACCAGTGTATGGTGCCCCATGATCACATTAATGTACACAGCTATGATTTAATAATAAAAAAAAAATTCTCTGTTTATTCAACCCCCATTCACCTGTGTCTTATTTAGCAAACACTGTGGGTCTGTTACTGTGCTGGTCTTAGAGGTATATAGATACAGAACACACAGGCTATACTCGTGTGGAAACCACTAATGGTTTCCCAGAGATGTTAACAAATTGTAAGACTTAATGTAAGTGTAATGCCGATGGCACAAAAAACACACATGTGAAACAAACAATAATTAATAGTTTCTACATATATCTTTACAAGTCAACTGATTGATTAATTTATTACTTTAAAATAAGTATGGAATGAGAAAGATTATTGCAAGGATTTTAACAAAAGAAAGTGCAGCAAAGAAAAGCATAATACAGAATCTACTTTCATCATATGTGTTTTTATCAGATTCTTTAACACATGCATGATAGCAAGTCCTAAATTTTAATTTATTCTTCATAAGCAATTAAGTATTTTCATATAATCTTACATATTTTTGGTAAGCTTTTAAAATAGTTATAAAATATAGTAGGACCTCTATGGTTGACCACCTCCCTACATGGACCACCTCCTTAAGTTGACCTAATTTTCATAACCAGACATGCACCACATGTACATATCAAGCCTACTTCTTTATGGCAACCACCCCCATATGTGAACAGTTTGTTACAGTCCCTTGGGGGGTCAAATTACAGACGCTCTACTGTATTCCATTTGTTGAGCAGATATATCATAATTGTGGCATCATATGAAGGCTTGCACAGCTTCCAAATGTCAGAAACCTGGGTTTGGATTTAGGTGACATCTCTGCCACTTCGCCACTCTGTTTTCTCATCTGTAAAATGGAATAATAACAAATAACTTTCAGGCTTTTCAGCCATCAGAGACTATTAATTTACTAAGCACCTATCATGAATGCTAAAAGTCAATAAAGTACTAAGAAAGAGCAGGTATTGCTTCTAATTCCTTTAATGCTGTACAATTAAGTGAAAAGATTTGAAAAATCTTTCCTTTTGAATTATTTTAACCACTTCCACGCACAGCTTTGCCTACCACTCATAATCATCCTTGAGTTTCTTGTTCTAATTTCAAATCAGAAATAAAGTAGTATTGGTAGTTCCGGCAAAAGAAAAGGTCATTCAGGAAGCTGTAGGCAAAGGAGGGCAAGATTATCTTGTAAATATATCTCCCCACTAGCTGACAGGTGTTCTATAAGAAGGAAAACATCTTTTCTGAAAACTTTTATCAAATGAAATACTGTTTGTCAAAGTGCTCTAAAAACTGAAAAGTGGTAAGCAAAATTTAACTAATGCTAACACATAATTATAGGATTTTTTTCACTGATTAGAATAAAATATCTAGTGTACGATTCCTAAACATATGCAAAATAAAAACAAAGCCAATGGAAAAATCCCTTCTGTCGTATCATTTTACTGCTTCCAAAATATTTTCAGATTGTGAAATATAATTCTTTCCGAAGATCATGTATCATTATAACCGAATTCAGATTTGGCTGTTAAATATTTTATTTTAGAGTTGATTTATATGAAACAACACAGAAAACTTCACAAGGACTACCTCTGCGAGGTACCTCCCTGATGCTACCTCCCTGAGGTTTATGGGGATGTGGAAGTACTAAACTCTGCCCCAAGCTGCTTATCGTTTTTTGTGATGTTGTGCTAACAAGCAATACCCTGAGGTTTATTTCTGTGGCCTGAGAGGAAAGGGACCACCAGGACAGGTGGGCAGGGTGTGCTCACTGGATTTCTGGCATGTTAGCAAGAGACTGGGGTGCTCGGTTTTTTCCTTCCTAATAAAATAAAGACCGATTATCAAAAAAAAAAAAAAAAAAAAAAAAAAAAGGCCAGGCAAGACCCACAGAATTGCCATTTCAACGACTGATACTTTGCTATCTTTTGCTGTAGCAAATCTACTGTCCTATTCAAATAAAAATGTAGTTTTCCATGCTTAGAGAAGCTTTAAAAATGGAAGTTTATAATATGCTTCATTGACAGAGTCTTGATAATGAAACCTCTTTTCCCCTTATGGAAATGGAGGAAAACAAAAGTTAACAGAGGACCTGGTGAAATACAAACTCCAGTAAGGAAAATATTTTAAGACAATCAGTTTTAAAACATAGTTCTTATTCTAGGACAGATGCCATTCATTATGCTGTTTCCAACTTGAGAAAAGTTAAGTTCTGGTGATTCTCAGAGGCCAATGTAGAAGGAATACTCTTGATATAATAGGCAGAGGTGGGAAAGTTGGCTTGGGGACCTGGTCACTTTCCCCCCCTTCAGGAATGTTCTGAAGGCCAATAAACCACTCAACCACTATCTTCTTTTTATAAATATTAATAATTCCCACAGGCTACAGTGGGAGGCTGGATGTGGCTTTCAGCTTCGTTAGGGTTACCTGAGGGTGTTGGCAGGTGCTGCCTCCACCCCAGCAGCCACCGGGCTCGGTGGGAAACCCCAGTGATCTACTGGGAGTGGTGGCCAGGGCAGGCAGCATCAAGATTCTCTTCTCTGGAAACCTCACTCCCATGCAGTTTTCAGGCAATCAATCACGAAGAAAAGGTCAACAGACAGCTTTCACATAACAGATTCACTTGACTACTGACATCGATCTGGCCAGAGAAGTGAAGTTGTGGGGAGAGAAAGGGAGGGTCTCAGCCATCAATCACAGGAAACCTAATCCCCTTCCAAGTCTTCTAGGGGGCCAAAACAGCCTCCATAAAGCTCCCTCCCTCAGTCACAGGCATTTCCCTAAGCTATTAAGGTTTACACTGGTGTCCAGTTGGAAGCTGAGGGTCTGTGTGAAAAAAAAAAAAAGAGAGAGAGAGAGAATTAAAAGAAAACATATGCTTACTTTTTTCAAAAATAGTTTTAAAAAATAGTTTAATTAAGGATCTTTAAAAATGTTCGCAGCACACCTACGATCCTCTCAAAGCACACCAGTGTGCCACGGCCCACTGGTTGAAAATCACTGTTCCAGGCCATTCAGTGCATACCTCAATTTCAGGAAACAGGCCACAGATAAGGGTCACCCTTCACCCTCTGAAAAACTCAACACTTGTGGAGTATCTGTTCAACAGTCGATGAATTGGAGGTACTCTGTAAAGCCAGGGGACATAGATACTGATGACCTTCAGAGGTTTATTCTGTTTTGGGAACAGCTAATCCTATGACCCTGTGTTCACAGAAGTGCTGGATATTTTCTTTCTAATAGAAAAATTTAATTTCTACTTGGGTTCCATCTTTATCATAGCACAAAGAATAACAGTGAGAGGATCTCCAATTTCACAGGAGTTTTAATCCTAGCAGCCTAAATAAATTCTACCCATTTATTTCCTGCCACATAAGAAATTCCATGAGAACGTGGACCATAAGTATTTTGGTTAACAGGATGGACCTTGTGTTATAGCACAAAGACAGGTCCGTATTAAGTGCTAAGTAAGTTGGTTAACGAAAGGATGAGTTCCCAAGAAACCACCAATCAGAGCCATATTAATAAAGTTTTTCTTAACTTTTTATTTGTATTTCATTAGTCCTTTTTCTCTGGGTTACTTATGATTTAGCATAGAAGTGATACAGTGCACACCCCTGATTGAAGGTTCCTCAGCTGGATAAACAACAACTTGCTCTTACTTTGATTAAGGAGAGCCATTATACATTCTTCCTCAAGCTATTAGTCTACTAGGAACATGATGTAATTTATAAGGCCTATCAAAACTTTCTCTTTAATGAAATGAATAGAAAATTAATGCAGCCAGGCAAAAATCTCTGTTAGCTAACAGTTTTCAGCACTTTCTTGTATGAACTACTAGATAACAATTTTCATTTACTTGTTAAATTTGAGAAAAATTCAGACCCTTGATTGGGTTTAGGTACAAGTATGGGAAAATCATGTGCTATGAAAAGTAGAAAAATAAATGTTCCAGCTTTCAAACACCAGTAGCTATTGGAATAGTACCACATGACCATTGGTGAAAAAACTCCTAGAATAATACTATTTCCTATGTGTTAATAAATATTTGCAGAATTTAGGTGACTCAGATTGGAGTTAAAACATCAAACAGCATTGAAAAGAGATGCAGTTCTAATTTTGCTTTAAAATAGAAGAACAAATGAATGTTCTGATTTCAGTTCTTAGAAAGTCATTTACAATATTGAAATGGATGACAGTGCAATTAGCTTTTTAATGATACATATGCTCTTCTGTGTGGGCTTGAGCTTTTCAAAAGAAGGACTAGCTAGAGGCATTTTCCAGTGGCTCATAACTATGAAAACCTGACCATGATTTAGGCTTTTATTGTTATCACCAACTATCAATCATTCTACAAAACTGCATTTACATATGATTTTTCTATTTAATTAAGGAAAGTTAAAAGGAGTTTGCTTTCTAAGAAGGCTCACCATCTCTGTTTGCAATGTACTGCATGCTACTAATTAGCTGAAAAACAACCTTTCAAAAGACAAAGGTCCTTTTTCACCTCACAAATATTAATATTACATGCTAATGAGTGCAGAAATCTCCATCGTTGTTGTTAAATTAATAAATTTGGTTCAAATTTGAACTCATGTGTGGATGCTGAAACACAGTAATTTTCAAGTGAAATGCCTTAAAAATAACAAACTGTAAATTGTACAAACATTATCAAGGCAAATCAGAGAATCCCAGAAACATGTATAAGATCAGGGATTCTTTTGTCTGGTGCAGTTCCTCTTTCAGGATTCACTGATGAGACAGTTTTGAATTTCACATCTGATACCATCTTTGAAAATATTATCACAGCCAAGAATGACCTCTTTCATTTACAACAGGTTTTGAAACACACACAGACACCAAATACAGATTTACCAAAGCTCCTTTCTTCTTAGGTTGGAAATATTTATTTCTTGATTAGAAGCCTGTGGTGATGTAGTCACAGCAAAAAGATAGACCAAATCTTTTTCCCTTAGTGTTATGTTCACAAATCAGGCCCTTAAAGAAGTGGCCACTGTTGTTATTTCTTCAAAAAATGTGCCCCCAAGTTGAGGAACTTATGCTTTTACATTCCTATCCTGGTGGGGTGTTTTGATCCTTTTTCACTAGTTTTGACAGAAGAAGTAAATGAGCATTTTTATTTGATCTGTTAAGGAAGAACATGCTATTTCTTCTACTTTGGTTGTTTTATAACAATTGATTTGACTCAGCCATGATTCACTGTGCAAAACCTGGATGAGAAACTTTATTTGAAATGTAATGAAAAATAACTCTCCTGTAAAATGTTTCTGGCTTATATGTAATTATAAACATTCTGTGCTACCCCTAAATTCAATTAGAACATCTGTGTGAAGATGCACAGTGCTCAGCACAGACTTGACACACATGTGGAAAGCATTCTGTATATGCTGGCTACCATTTCTTATCATGGTTAATAAATGAAAATATATGAAAAATGAATAAAACTGTGCACATAACTTTCTCTTAGGGCAAAGCATAAATTTTAGTTCAAGTTATTTTAAATAGTATAGTGGCACTAATTATAACAAGAATCTTTACAATTTCTGCCCTGCAAAGATTTCCACACATTTCATAGCCAAGATTTCTCAAATGGTGTTATCCAGGACTCTGACTAGCCTTATATTCCTTCTTTCTTCATATTTTTGACTTATATTTATAATCTGTAAAGGTGCTCCATATCTTAACTTCCTATTGGGCAAAAAAGTTGGGTTCATATGAGCTATGGTTTGAATGGGTCCCCCAAAGTTAATGTGTTGGAAACTTAATCCCCGATGAGAAAGTGTTGAGAGGAGGGACTTTTAAGAGGTGATTAGGTCAGGAGGGCTCTGCCCTCATGAATGGATTAATGTCATCATTGCACAAGTGGGTTTCTTATTGCAAGAGTGCACTTGTTACAAAACAGAGCCAGGCCTGCTCTCTCTCTCTTTGCTGTCCCTTGTGCTCCCACCTTTCACCATGGGGTAACACGGTAAGGAGGCCACTGCCAGATGCCAGCACCTTGATTTGTACCTACATTTCCCAGCCTCTAGAACCTTAGGAAGGACATTTCTTTTCTTTATGTATTTCCCAGCCTGTGTTGTTCCTTATAGCAACACAAAACAAGCCAAGACAAGATGTTTTATTTTCACTTTCTTCAAATTTGTAAAATTGGGATAATATACCTAATATTTTAGGTCGGACATGGTAACTCATGCCTGTGATCCTAGCACTCTGGGAGGATGAGGCGGGTGGATTGTCAGAGCTCAGGAGTTCAAAACCAGCCTGAGCTAGAACAAGACCCTGACTCTAAAAAAAAAATAGCCAGGTACTGTGGTGGGTGCCTGTAGTCCCAGCTTCTTGAGAAGCTGAAGAAAGAGGATCATCTGAGTCCAAGAGTTTGAGGTCGCTGTGAGCTATAACGCATGGTACTCTACCCAGGACAGAGTGAGGCTGTCTCAAAAAATAATAATAATAATTATATATTATACATATATATAAAATATATAATTAGATATTATACATATATATAAAATATATAATTATATATAATATAAATATATATAATATGTAATTATATATAATATAAATATATATATATAAAACATTCTAAAATTTTCCTTTTGTATCATTAATAGGTTCACAGTTATAATTGTAACTTATCATCTATTAAAGGCATTGGACATAATTCTTCTAATGCTACAAATTCAGTGTATTTTTTCCTAGTATTATTTGGTTGTCATCAGGGCACAAACCTTCTGAAAATTATTGAACAGAAGCCAAACAAAACCTTTAGCAATTTTATTAAGACATGCTAGAATAATAGCAGAGTACCCACATGATGTCCTTTTCCTTATATTTCTGCCCTTTTGCTTATGTGCCAACCCATCTGACCAACTCTCTAAGAAAGCATAAAATGACATGGCTCCTCTCTGTTCTTCCAAATCCTTTATTACCACCCGTCATTTAATACAGCTTCCACCCTCTTCCACCCCATGCAATAAAACAAATTCAGCTTCCAAGTCCATTTACATTTTCTTCTCTTTCACTGCAGTCTCTAATTATAACATCACATCAACCTAAAAGGAACTTCAAATTTATGTCATCAATCAGTCACCACTATCTAATATTCCTAAGAATCCTGCAAACTTATTTCCTACAGTTTTGCAGTGTATGATTTTATCTTAACTCCATTTACATTGGTATAATATAAGACACGACTTCTGGTCTTGAAGTCCCACCGCATTTTCTTTGAACTAATGAACATTCAATGGTTGGTAATACAAGACGGCACTTCCTGGTACTCAGATCCCTGAACAAAGTTTTCCATTTTCCTCTGCCTTTGAACAGTACAGCTTCTTCCTCTTTCTTACTGCAAACAGCACTCCCCTTTGAACAAGTTTACTAACCACTCAGTTCTAAATAAAGCAGAAATAAACAGAACACGCTCGGCATTTCTTGAAATAAGATTGCACTTATTTCAAGGCTTCAAATCCCAAGTTGTGCATTTTGGGCACCTAGCATTTCCTTCTGACCCAAGTCTGTGGCAAATACATATAAAACACACATACGTACTTTTTATCTGAATCACATCTTTGTAAACCTGACTTCTTAATAGCACTTTTGAAATAACTGGCATGAATTATATCATGATCACAGTACTGAACAATTTAGGAAATATTTCCCTACAGATTTTGTCTATTATTTATAGAAGAACAGAAATTTTTCAAAAATTGGAACAGAACACATCACTTCAAATCTATAAACAGTAATAAAATTGAGCTGTGGTTTAAAAAAACCTGCTAACACATAAAAATAAGGAATGAAAAATTAACTTTTGTGCCAAAATCAAATTAACAGCTCTTTAAAAAAAGTTTTCTTTGCAAAGGTATTATGTCTGCATGTATGTCTCACTTACATGAATATTGACTAATGACTCTGCTCTACAATGTCATACATTCAAATTTAAATTTTGGGGTGGCCAGTTTTATAGTTTTTATGATCTTTTCTTACAAGACTGCTTAATTTTCACTTTTATGCAAGTACTTTCAATACAGAATTTCTACATTTTTTAATTATTCAAATTCAAATAGTCTAAAACTCAGAGGCTTAGCTTCTTTACCCAAGTATTTCTGAGTATCTCTTAAAAAGTGAAAATGACAAGGCTGGATACGAGAGGGAATCAAAGAGAAAATCCACAAATATTCACTTTTTAATTTCAGAATTTTGCTTCCACTTCAATAGTCCAATATCAGAATTTGATTTTTAATTATTCATTAACAGAGAACAGTTAATTGATTAAGAATAGTAACAAATGAACAACTTACAGCCCCCAAAATGTAACCACCCTGGTACAGGTCAATAGAACCAGGCAAACAAGAGGCCAATTCAAAAGTTCCTGCCCAATTTCCTTCCACAGCCAGGTCTTTATGAGCAAGCAGTCATGGAAAAGATCCTAGAAAAATAAACTGTGGAAACATTTCAGCAACTTAATTGAGATTTTTCAAGGCTCTCAAAGCCTGCATTGTTATAGCCCACTCTCATCAAAGACCATGATTCAGCTTTAGAAATAGTACTATTCAAACCCTGCTGTATTAGCCATATATCTTAGGAATTTACTTCCTAATTATGCAGTGTGCCTTATAAACACTTTTTTTTTTCTGTCATTGGGTGAGATAATATTTTAAGCAAGTAAAGCAAATTGGTCTCATCATTATTTTGAAAAGTTCTCCCTTAACACTTGTCAGATTTAGGTAATGGGAGTGCATTGCATTTTTGTTCTAGAAACTTCAATGATCACCAAATGAATTTATCACTTGGTACCCTACGGGGGGAGGAGGATAGGTGTCCATACAGCCTTCTATCTATCTAATGGTACAACTGATGACTCTCAGTTTGAAATACAAGAGATGTTCAAAAAGCAAATGCCACAAGTCTCTGCAAGAAGAAAGAAAGCATGTCTTCTGGAAAGAGTGGCAGTAAGGTCACAACTGTAATTGTATCCCTGTCTCTGAGGAAGCCCAAGAGCACATTCAAAGAACACAAGCTTATTTCAAGGCTTAAGAGTATCTAACTCTAACAGGCTTTTCTTCTTGGGAGTGCCAACCAGAGGACTTGGACATATGCTGGCATGTACCACATCTCTTAATACCTGGCAAAAAAGAGGATGAAAACATGTTTTTTAAATTTATATCACCCACTTGACTTTTGTTTTCAATATAAATTAATCTTAATCTTAACAAGTGACTGCATTTGTTTTTGTTATTTTTGCAGAAAATATAGACAATGTAGACAAAATTCTATGTATTACATGAAAATAATCTAATGTAATTTGGAAATAAAATCATCAAAATCATCAATAAAATCATGCAGAATATTCAATTTTGGGACAGTCACAGTTCAGAGCAATAGTGCTCTGACAGTATTTGTATTTAAGATGTTGTTTTTATCTGCCTTTGCTGAATAGTTATCATAAATTACCCTGTAATTTAATTACGTTCAACAGTACAGCACATTCCAGTTAAAATATGTCACTAACCCACCAACATTGCATGATGGTTTTTGGCCATAGGTGATAGTGAAGTTAAGCAGAATACTCAGTAGTAATTTATCGTGTCACTTACACATTTTAAAGTTGCCACTTTGAATGTTCTTTGATGTAATAATTTATTATGTGTTACTTTACATTTTTTAAAAATCTGACTTGTTGAGTAAGGCTAATTGCTACAGAGGGAAAGAGGACCCAGAAAAATGGCTGTGTAGTCAGCCTAGACAGAAGGAAAATCTGGGAAAAATTAATCAGTGACCACCTCAGCAATCGGGTTGTTAAACAGCTGTGCTATATTAAGAAAAAAAAAAATACTTTCATATATATAGGACAATGATAAAATCCAGAATGTATCTGATTTTCTTCGACAGTTTCTGTCTTCTAATGCTTTGCTCTTTTATTTCAGGGGTAAGTATATTAATAAAAGTAAGCAAGGTATGAGTGGCATGCGTGATAAATAGTGTGTATATACATGTATACACAGAACCACACATATGTATATGCTAGATGATTAGAAACTGTGTTCTGGATCACCTGAAAATTATACCTTTATTTTGAGCCACAGAGGAAGAACTCAATAAATATTCAGGGACTTACCAAATGTGTGGTATTTTTCAGTTTTCATAGTTTTTACTGTCATGAATTTGAAATACCAAATACATATTTTTAAAAGATTGGGGAAGAATCATTTTAATTTATTCTCTAATACTAAGTTGACAGATATAAAAGAAAGGGGTTATCTATTTAAACTGACAAGAAAAAATGAGCTAATGATGCACCATTAGTCAATAAAGATAAATGCATGACAGCAACTAACTCTGGAATGACTTACAGACAGCTAAACAGTCCAACCAAAAGAAATGGTTTAACTATCCCACCTGTCTTTTCTTTTCTTTCTTTTTTTGTTTTTTTTGGCTGAAGGCTGTGTTTGAACCCACTACCTCAGCTATATGGGGCCAGCACTCTATTCCTTTGAGCCACAGGCCTGCCCCACCCACCTGTTTTTTCTTCCTCTTTATCAATGTTGATAAAATGTCATCACTTTAGGTTTATTTTTCTACATAGGTTCTGCAACATTACAATTGCCTTTTTCCAAAAATTCTTAGTTCCCTTGTGTGATTTTTTTTTTCCTTCACACACATGGCACTAAGAAGATCCCATAACCCCTCTAGCCTCTCCTACCTCTGCCATGGCCTTAAAAATTCATACCCACACCTCACCTAGTGACCCCAAGTCTGATGCTATGGTACTGATGACCCCTATCTTCACCTATAACTATGTCTTTCTCCCAAGTATACAGTCATGTAATTCTAGCATGCTGACATCATTTCCAGCTAAAGACATTTAAAGTTTAGACTACTCATCTTCCCCTATGACTACTTCTTCTGTATGAGTTCCCTAGTGTTGTTAGTAGTATCATAATTTTTCTCCATCAGCTTGTCGAAAATGCTACCATCAGCTATGACCAATACAGGGAACTCCACTTCCTCGGATCAATGTGGAGCCCTCAATTAAGTCACATGTGTCATATTAATGCTTCCTTCATAGGATCTCTAAACTTCAATCTTTCTTTTCCATTTCTGTTGGTATCATATTGTTAAAATCTTTAGGATCTCACACTTGGTTTATTTCAAGACCCGTCTAGACCAACCAATTTTTCTTCCAGTCTGTTTCCTCTCAGATCCATTTTTCATGTGATTTCAGACTAAATTCCCTATACTAGATTTTCTTTATACCATAGAACATAGTTTAAGGCCAAATGTTTTGGCATTACAGGGGTTGGGAATGAATGCATGCCAGCTCCAACAGCCACTAGGTGACGAATCTTGGAAAAGTTATTGGACATTTTGTTGCTGCCTTACTCCCTATCTATAACATAGGGTTACTGAAAGAATGAAATGAGTTAATATATGTAAAGCACTTAGAATGGCTTCTAAGACAAGTACTCAATAAATAATGGTTACTGTTTTTATTGGCATTTATTTCTTTCCACCTTCACTAAAACTTTCTAACGGCTTCCTGTGCACTATGTGATCAAGTCCGAATCCCTTAACCTGGCAATTAAGACTCTGTACAGTCTGGCCCAGTGTGAATGGCCCATTTTCTGTGGCTAGCATTTGTCAATATCAATTTTTGCTCCAGGCAGGTTGAACTAAGAAAATACACTTGGAAGTTACGTTTTCATTCTTGCTGTGACTCATGATGCTTCTCTTCTTTCCACATGATTTCTTTCCACCTTTCCCATGTTACTCATTTTTCAATGACTTACTCAAGTCTCATTTGGTTCCAAAGAAAGATATACCACATTAGCATTTCTTACAGCTCAAAGTTTCTAGGAAAGGGATTCTCAAATAAACTTAGAAAGAACTATTGTTATAACTCATCTTGAAGACTAATTTTGCAGATTAACATTTAACGAGCTCTGAGACATCCCACAGTGAAGAATTTTTTTAATACAATGTCTTAAATTTATTTAAGAGTGAAACATATTTTTCTTTCTAGAAACCATTAGAAATCTTGACACGAGTATTACAGAGTCAAGACTGGAACCAAAAATCTTCTGAAGTTTGAAACTGTGTTAATATTCACAATTTCCTACTTTAGTTCTACATTTCACAAGTAAGCTCAAATAAATCCTGGAAAATTGAGAGTATGAAAAACTAAATTTTCTAACAAGTCGGAAGCTCAACACAGGAGTAGAATATTAAAAATAGAAAATATTTAATAATATCTAAGTAAGTGTACTCTTGAATATTGTCCTTGTATTAATTAAAAATGTTGAAAGCCCAGAGGACTTTTTAGTATTTTTTTAGTAGCCATAAAGTTTCTTGCAATCTCTATCCATATTTTCCAATATGATTATTGTTTGACAGTAAATCAAAGAAGTATAATCCAATACAGATTAAAGTTTTACTTTAAATATCCTTTTCCACAGATTGATTTCTTACAGGCTCTTAGTGTATATGTATAATTCTATGCTCTTCTGTGCACATGTCAGCCTTCAACTCCTGTTTCTATGCCCTGCCTTGCAGCTAAAAAGTCCTTCATTTCTATCATACAAGCTATAAACTAAAACAAATAAACTATAAACTAAAACAAAGCAAGAAGAGAAGCTAAATGATAGAACAAACAGGAGGAAGAAATTTAATAAACAAATATGCAGATTGCTATACAGTTTTTAAAATAACTTATTTAACCACTGCTGCTTAAATACCATTTAAAACGTATGTACCCTGTCATTAATTCAATTAAAAAATAATCGCAAGCATATAAACAATTACTAGATAATTGAGCTGCTGAGAGAAAAATACATTTCTCAAAATATAAGTTTTTAATGTATGTTCATTTAATTTCATTCTCATTAGATTATTACACTTGATGTTAGGGTAGCAGGCCACTTAAATCCAAATATTTATTTACATAATAGTAACCAAACATGAACAGAAATAATATGAAAATACTAAATATTAATCTGCCACACTAGCAAATAAATGGTAAGTAGTTTTCAAGCATCTATAATTAGAATATTCCAGAAGCAGAGTGTGTTTGCCTCTGATGTCTATAATTACAAAACTGTTAGATTTGGTTTTCAAGTTGTAAAATACATGACAGAAAGAATAATTTAAACTCTTATCTTTATTTTATTTATGGCACAAAAAATTGCAAGTATAACTAAAATGTAATAATTTCAGGCTTACAATATCAATGTCACCCTAAAATATTACATTTTTCTAAAAGGTCAAGATTTTTTTTTAATTTTTGCCATTCCAAATTTTCTTGTTTTACTGCAAAAGCTTTCACATGGAAAAATGAAAGCTTTATTAGACACACAATCATTAAAAAATGAAAATTCCCTCTCTATCCACTTATAAATATTTTACTACCAACACTTTAATGCTATTGAATTAAATGCTCATCTTTCAAAAGCCAGGATTAAAGTCCATTAAAACAGATCACTAGAGGTCCAGCAACACTCTGATCTCAGGTACAAATAAGTAAATGTGTACAGCTTTTACAACCACTAGTTGTAACTAATATTCTTTTTTTTTTTTTTTTTCCTTTCTTTGTTCTTCATGCAAAACTATTTCTTCAGTGCCTACTGTGTGCCCGGCGCTGTGAATTCAGAATGAAGGCACAACTCTCTGTCCTTCGTTCTCTCTCCACAGACACCCACACATACACACTTGAAAAATGGTTTTCATGCATTCCTTCAATTTTTTATTCCTTCATAATTTATTATCTTTAAAATTGTGTTATAAGTATGTCATGTTATAGCAAAATAAGATATCCGAACTTTACCAGACAAGTTGTAGAGAGTAACTTGGACATCTCTGACACTGACAATCAAAGAACAGCTCTTGGAATAAAGCACATTAATAAATGAAATGTCACCAAATAGACTTTTAGTAAAAGCCTAGAAACTATTCTACAACACTGTCCAAAATTTGCATTAGCATCTTCCTATCTCAGCTTTTCCCTTCATGTAGTGGGCAGACCAGCACATCGATATACAAAGAAAAAAGTGGTTGAGTTGTTGTCAGGGACAATTAAAGTCTTCTTCGGGTCCCCATTAGCCAGTGCCCTGAGAAGTGGGTGAAATGATTTCATAATTTCTGTTGACTATAAAGGACACTGATACCCCTGGGGATATTGATTCAGAAAGACAGAAAGCATAGCTAGGAAGCTCTTTCAGGGATAGAGAAGTTAATGATTCTGTGATTCATCCAAGAAAAACGCCTTACAACCTTTGATAATGACCAGGCAGGCAGGGCGACTGCTGACCTCGTCAAATTAGCAGAAGCTAATAACGTCACGGGAGAAGGCAACCCAGCACCACCAAGGGGAGTTTAGCAATACCCGCATATCCGTTATTGTATTTGTGAGAGTGGTGGTGGGGGGGAGGAGGGGTGATTCTCTAAGAAGAGATCGCTTTTAATCCTTGTTAATATCAGATTCAAGGTGTTTTCTCATGCCAACACTTTTTCAGCATGCTACATAGACCACAAATGCTCTGCCAAATTATTGAGGAAAATGGAAGCTGCTTCTCCTCCACGTGCCAAAAACAAGGCACACAGTTAGAGTGTTATAAGTGTTGTGTTAAATGTTCAACCTAACTAAATTACATGGTGAAAAAACAAATGCCAAGATGTAGAAATTAATAGAGCAATGTTTAAGCACTAGACAGCACTCTACATCTGTTTATCTAATGGCTTCTTCCTTAATATTTACACTGATTCATTCATTCAGAATATATTTACAGAGTTTCCATTCAGGTTCTGTGGATGCGGCAGTGACCAGATCTAATGTTAGGTGTCTTTTAATTTGGTGAGGGTCCCCAGCTAGATGCATAGGAGACGGTGCTGATAAACTCCCTTCCACTTTAGACGTCTTCTTATATGTTGAAGAAATACACAGGGGTTCAAACTCATGCAATGGAAAAATCAATAAAAATAGACACATATAATATGTACCAAGGACTGTGGACGCAGAGAGATGGATGTTTTCTTCTGGGGAGTGTGGGAGAGCAGCTACTTGCTGGGCAGTGTCTGAAAGAAGATGCTCTGTCCAGCTCATCTACTCTCACAGAAACTTACAGGCTGAATGAAGAATGCTTGTTAGATGCAGAGGAAATAGTGTGTCAGGCACTGGACACCACGTGGTTGGAGAACATGGGGATGTAAGTGCAATTTGAAATAGAAATGGGGCTTGAAAAGGAGGAGAAGGCAGGAGCCAGAATGAAGGGCCTTGCATGCCCCACGACTGCAAGGAACTGAGACTCCCTGCAGTTTGTCGTAGGGACCATTTAAGGGTTCAAGCTTGAACTTGATGAGGGAACTCATGAAAAATATATTTTAAACATTAGCTAAATTATTAGTTGTATATTTCACACAGAAACCCACATACACACATATCACTCCGATAAAGCTATGAAGACTGAAGTCAGGCTACTATTCCATGTTTACAGATTAGGGTATTGACAAAGAAAGTCTCTGGACTATTTTTGAACTAACCCTAGGGAAAGTTTCTCACTCACAGCTGGTAATTGTTTAATCCTCTTCTAGAAGGATGAGAAATTGGGTGTGGTTCTGAAAAGAGAGTTCCTATATAAAATAAAGCAATGAAAGAATGTCACCTTTCATTCTGGTAATCCTTGTTTCATATAAATTACTGAATGATTTGAGTGTATTTAAATTGATATCTCTTTACACAAAATAAACTCTTCTAAAATTTATCATCTTTCACATTTCAAAAGGGTTCGAAGATTCTTTACATGAAATTGTATTTTTGTGTTAATGACCGTGATAACTAAATTTTCAGTGTTTTTGTGCTATGTTTATGGAAACGAGTTTAGATATTCGCTACTACTAAGTAAAAGTAATTTTTTTTATTATTTTGCTTTCTAACAGCTAGGTTATTTGGCAAGAAATTTAAACAAAATTAATTTTCAGGTAATAAAAATAATTTCTCCGAAGTGTTGACCCCATAATATAGTTAATATGTTTAAGGATATGAAAATCCTTGAGAAGTTAATTTATTTACCTTACGGATGTTTTGTATATATGTTTGTGCTTTACACTTCACTAGTAATTGTTGAATTCCTTCACCCGAGCAAAGGTGTCCTGGGAAAACAGCAACTACTGTGTTCCTGCCAGAGGTTAGCATCCCAGCCTCCACAAGTGGTTTGACAAACCTAGTTCTTGTCATGGTGCTAAATGTGTAGATCACGATAAATGACCACAGCTAAAAGCAAAGTGACAGTTGACTGTGACTGCCATTAACCATGGATCACATCCTGGCATGTAATGCAATTATATGGCAAGAAACAACTAATGTGGGCTGTTCTGGTGGGAGAAGGGAGAAAATATTGAATTTTTCCTGGTAATCTATTTATCTTGCAATGAGGGCATTAGTCAGATTAAGGTTCCAAATGCCCAGAGCACAGTCGCTCAGTGTGCTAAGTGGGGCTTCCATTCACAACGTGAGGAGGAGATCATGGTTAGAAAAACTAATATATGATGATCCCACTGAGTGCGGGGACAATTTTCCCTCATAAACTTCCCTTCCCGTTGCACCACCTCATGATGTAGACTGAACTCTTTTAGAAATTTAAAGAACCTCCAGCATTATTAAGTATGTGCACAGCTTTTCCTTTTCCCTTATGAATAGATGAAAATTGAATTATGTTAAAATTTTCATGGTAAATCATATTGATTTATTCACAAAATTCAAGCTTAACATGTATTATGAACAAAACATATTAAAATGTGCATCTTAGTTATATTGTTTCTAACATGAAAATGTACATCTTAATTATGTTATTTCTAGTGCTGAATATATAGGTATAGGTATATATATAAAGAACTTTAAACTTTACAGACAAACAGGAACAGGCAAAGGAGGGGTGGGCATTAACGTAACAGCTTTAGAGCTAGCAGCTTGGCAAGTCCCTTTTGAACGTTCTAAGAGTTTGAAAGTTCAAAGTAAAGTATATTTTTCTTGGATGCCAAGAAACCGCCAGGGAAAAACCATCTTAAATGTATGTTTAAGACTTTATTTGGATAGTTTGTCTTGCAAATACATGAATTTTAATTTTAGAACTTATAAATTGCTTTACCTAACTTTTTTTGGACCTTAAAGCCTATCACTTGAATAATTTGGAGTTGTATTAAGAATATATGCATACCCATGCTCTGGGAAGATGGCATACTTCAGAATCAGTATCAACTTTCCTAAATCAGCCACAAATATATTCCTTGTTTCTCGAAGCAGCTTTCTGAGGATGACCGATTTTGCCATTCCCAGGAACATTTTCCTCATTCTTCCATCATCTCTTTTACTAGATGGGTTTATATAAGAAAAATACTCAAAAATGATCAGTAGTAAAAGAATAAGCCAAGATAAAATCTGCTATAGACAAACGTGGCTAAGAAGTAACTCAACTAATAAAATTTGCGTTTGCATCTAAATGTCTATACTAGGTTTATGTATATAAATTAAGGGAAGGCCAGAAAAAACTTCATGCTCAAGTAAGTATGAACATAAAACGAGACCAGGAATTTAAGAAATATGTGTGAACTAGTATGCTTTACCTAATTTATAAACTTTATAGCTGTATTGGCCCTAATTCTTGTGAATCTTCCGGGGGTCAAATAATCTTCTCTGAGATGCTTTTTGGGCAACTTCCACAAAAGTTATCACATGCTTCTATAAACTGTTGTATCTCTCTTTCAAAGTATTTATCATGATTGAAATAAAGTATTTTTCTATTACCATTTTTCACCGTTTATCTCTTAAACTAGCATGTGAGTTCCAACCGGCAACTGCTACACATCAGTTTTATTAACACTGAATATTTATATGAAAAAAAGGTACCAGGCAAACACTAAGGACTTAAAAACTATTCACTGGATGAATAAATATGTGAACAATGATATATTCTTTGACATTTCCCTTTTTCTATAACATAACATCTCATATCTATCTGATTTAAATAGAAGGACTAGATTATTTATAATACATACATAACAGGAGAGAAGTCAGCTGTTGTACATGTGCTTTATACATGTAACGTGGAAAACTAACCAACTCAGAAATAACTTTGAGACTATATCACTTGTTATCAGTACATGTTTCTACTAGTGTACATGTAAGTAATTTACTAATTGTGATCCAGTTCTTAATTATAGAATATGCCACTTTCACAAACGTCTTCATAATAAATCACTTCAAAGGAGTTTGGGGGTCAGGTGTTATTACCTCTGTTTTACAGGTAGATGAACTGAGGCTCCGAATGTTAAGGTTCCTGCCCAAATACAAGCACTTGGTAGGTAATACTGAAAGAACTGATTCTGGACAGCTTTCCAGTCTGAATGGAATCTTTGGAGTATTTAATTGCTTGTCATTTAAAATAAAGTATTTGTGCTTAACATATTAGATTTTCCTCAGTGAGCCTAAGATTGTTAGCTGAGTCAGTAAAATGGATAATTGAAAGCATCTAAAATTTTCCTTTATCAGACAGAAAGGAGTGAATAATAAGCATTAATAATGCAGTTAAATAGATGTGATTATCTACTAGGCACAGTCAACAGGGAAATGATATTCAACGTGGATCCAGCAGATCTAAGAGAAGAAAATATCCAACATGGGACTTTATTTGAAAATAATACATCTTAAAAGAAAAGTCAATTTTGACACATACAAAAAATCAATTTCAGCAATTGCTACTTTTAGAAATCGTATTTTCCTGTTCCAGGGCTATATGGTAGCTTTAGACTAAGTGAAACTTGTCAGTCTTTAAAGAGTATGTATAGATGTCACAAAATATGTGTAAACATTAACCTAGCAATCCCTAAATGATATGTCCAAAACTTATAAACTGTCTAAACTGGACAAGTACAAAATTAAGTAACTAAATTGTATGTGTTTTTGGATTGGCTCAACTATGCTGAAAAATCATTGTTTTTTTTTCCTCAATATGAACATATCATTTCCTCAATACGATCTTGTATTTTGAAGATGAATCTTTAAAATATAATTCACTTATGGTGAATTATTTTATTTGGATAAAAATGTAACTAACATTAGCACATATTTTATACTTGACTAAAATATGAGATCTTGATTTGGCTCAATACATGGCTCTTCACAGAAAATTCTTGAATGGGAAATTAGGACTTTTGGTTCTAAATATTAAGCAAATGAAACAGTATTGTCAGGGAGCGCCTATGGCTCAGTGGGTAGGGCGCCAGCCCCATATACCGAGAGTGGCAGGTTTGAACCCAGCCCCAGCCAAATTGCAACAAAAAATAGCCAGGCTTTGTGGTGGGCACCTGTAGTCCCAGCTACTTGGGAGGCTAGGGCAAGAGAATCATATAAGCCCAGAAGCTGGAGGTTGCTGTGAGCGGTGATGTCACAGCACTCTACCAAGGGCAATAAAGTGAGACTGTCTCAAAAAACCCCCAAAAACCTAGTATTGCCTTATACAGAGTATTCTGTGGTTTGCAATATGTTGTATCCTTCATTCCTTCAATACAAACATAACTACGGGCACAGAGTCCCTGGCGAAGAGTAAAAACACACATGACCCCAAGTTTTACTGAAACTTCTGGAGCTGGACTCATTTTTCAGATACAAAGACCAAATGCCTTGATTTGGAAACATTCAGCTGGTGCGGCTGAGTGTGTGTGGTGGTCAGCTGCCCTCGGCAGCATGGGCACAGGAGCTGTTAGAGTGGAGGGAGTAATGGATTTCAAAAATCTCCTGCTGCTTCCAAAGCTTTCCCAAGCCTTGCCTCTGAGTCCACTGCTCTTGTAATCAAAGTAACATGCTCATCAGCCTGGATAATCATTGTTGCATCAATGTCTGCATCTGGTGTTTACCATCTTGGAGAGCCAAGCAACAGAAGGCTTCATTTTGAACAAGCATTTCAAATTCTCTCCTTGGAACGCCACTTCCTGTGTGCCCTAAAGGACCTCCTGTGAGTGCCAAGTTACCGTGTTTCTTGCGTTACATACACAGGGAGAGAACTGTGAAAAGCGAAATCAATGGAGGCCACAGGCACGATGCCATGAAAGGGGACAGAAGGGGAAGGATGCGCTGACGGCTGAGTCACTCACCGATTCTGTAAATGGGGGCTCATGTCAATATCGACCTCTTTTTGCTCGAACACTAAATGTAGAGGACCTTGCTTTATAAATTGTACAGCTAAAGACAACTGTTAATAACAATGAAAGTATTAAAGTGCTATTCAAACACAAGTTATTGTTATGTTATACTTCAAAACCCAACTCAGAAAATGGCTGCTTCCTCCAAATAGAACTCTTACTTCTCTGAAAACGTGTATTTCTTCATTGTGTTATTCATTTGTTTTACTCTGTGATGAGAGGATTTCTAAGTCCCAGGGACATTATGTTGGAGTCATGCTTACTGTGTGAAAATATATGACTCCCTGCAGCAGGGTGCCCAGCACACATGATAAAAGGAGAGAGAGGGTGTTCCAACTGCACATCACACACACACACACACACAACTAAAAACTAAAGTGATGGAGAAACCTGAAACAAAACAAAAAAAAAGGACAATCATACTGACATGTTCCTAAAAATATCATGATAAAGAGAACAAATTTTAGGATAAAACTAGTAACCCAATGCTACCAGGATATAATATACTGTTTCAGGGTGGGTTTATGCTATTTCCATGCTTGTACCAGAAAAAAAGAAAAAGGAAAGAAAAAGGAAAAAGAAAAATACTTTATGGTCCTGAAAAGTTAGAATTGGGGCATGGAATTTTTAAAAAAGATGCCATTAAGAAGAGACATCTGGTCATTCTGGCATGATTACATTTCTGTTATGAAGCGCAAATACATTCTTTATGAGAATGTGCCATTGATTACATACTGTGCATTTTAGCACTGTTTCTAAACATACTGTAAATTATGTTAAGTAACTCATTGAGTCTCCGATTTAATTTTTTTCTCAAGCAGAAGATAATGTGCGTTCTGAATAAGAATAAACCACTAGACAAATCACATTTATAAACTCTGCAAGCGACGTGAGTGACGTTAAAACATCTGGGAGACGTTAGCGACTGCATTAACTCTAATCATGGTTCACATTACAGGAGTTTTTTTTTTTTTTCCTTAATGAGGAAAAAAGCCTGAGATAGTGAATGTGTTACTCAACATAACCCTGCAGTCCTTGTCCAAGAACTGATAAAGCAGCAGAGAGAAAGCTTTGCCCCATCAGATTTGCAGAGCGAAGGTAGACACTCTCCTTAGTGTTTGGTCTACGTGTCACTGCGGCAGTGTCTGAAAAACAAGCCCGTTTTCTCACTCCAAATAAATCACAAGACATCTAGCACCCAATATTTACATTGAACAAGAAGATGATCCTTGTTCCCTTTCTTCTAGCAACACTCCATTTATTTCTTAATCGAGTAACCTAAAGAAGAGATGATTAAAGACAGAAGTCCATATACAGTGATAAGATTTAAACTCCATAAAACTGTAACATACACAGAAAAATCCTGACTTAGCATTTTTGCTATAAAATATAGTCAAAATATTTTCAAAATGGATTTAAATATACATATCTGTAGAGAAAACGGCATGAAAACTCAATGGCAGACAGATAAATACAGAAGGCAGCCTAGGAAATTAACTGCAACTGCAGTAGCCCATCCTGGAAGAGATTTATTTTTCATCTTTTTCGTTTCACTTTAAAAAGTGCTTTTCAGCTATTTAATCTTTAAGAAACATATTTTTATTTCACTTATAGAAAAGCACTCCAACAAGGTCTACTTTGTATGGGATTTCTTTGAGTTCAAAGTATAATTAAATAAAATATGAATAGCCTTTTGATGAAGGGCTTACTTTCCTAAGATGATAAGCCTATGTAGTATTTTTTAAAGGAGGCTCCAATGAGAAATATATTAAGTTAGGTGCCTTGGTGGTAGAGAATTAGAAGAATTGGTTCAAAATTATATTTCCTAAAGTATCATATATTTTGAAGCTGAGAGAAAGAGAAAGAAAGAGAGCGAGAACTAGACGAGAGAAACAGTTTCCATTTTCTGTCTTCTATGGACTATCCTGGGTTAACCTTTGGGACCAGAGTTCCAAGGCTCACACTTTGAGAAATGTTGCTTTAAGGGAAAGTGATATTTGTGAAATGGTGCTCCAGGACATAGAGGTAAAAGAGAATTTCATGATGACGTTTGGGTAGATTGCTAAGCTTCAGTAAAAATCCACGTGGAGGGAGAAACCAGAGACCTTTCAGGCCACCACTGTCTTGATCATTCCAGTGATTAAATGGTATTCCCCCTTTGCAGATCAGAAAATGGACCTATGACTATTCTTTCATTACTGCTATCACCATTACTTATGCCCAATGGCCCCAAACACTGTATTGTTTACTAAATCAGAAACAGAACACTTCAACAGAAAAGCAAACACACACACTTCTTCTTTTTTTTTTTTTTTTAAATCTTTCTTCCTTCCAGTGCTGACCAGGTCACATTCTGACTGGAACTCATCAGACTAAAGTAAACAACATTCCTGCTTCTGTCTTACAGCAAACAACTTCCTATGTCAATACAAGTGATGGAATTAATTGGGGGAGTATTCATTAAATGCATTTTAATTGCTCAGAGAGCATAAGGGAACAGAAAGGGAAGATTTTTTGTGGATTTTCCATTTCTTCCACTGTCTGCCCTACTTACCTTCAAACCTAAATTACAAACATAGCTGAAGGTATTTTTGTCTTGCATAACTGCAAATGCCTGCATCTTTAGCAGAGATGATTTATAAAGAAGCTTTGGAACATGGTGACTTCATAATGAAGAAACTCTACTCCCAGCAGAGTCATTAACCCAGACATCACCAGTGTCTGAACTCTTTGGAATCATATAAAACCATCTTATGAGCATTGCCAAGATGGAGTCTTAGCCTTTCAGATAAGATGAAATATACAGGAATTTCTATAACCCTTCTAAAAACGTGGAGAAGAAGAAACGTAAACCCCCAAAGGTAAAATGACATTCACAAGGTCACAGAACTTATCAAGTCTTTAAATACTCAACCTAGAAAGAGATCTCAAGATCTCCCTACAGCTCACATTACCTCCACACACAGAATATAAAATACATCTGTAGACATATTGATGTTTTGTTCTGTCTTTGTTCCATGACAATCCAATTAATCTGAAAAAATGGAGACTGTCTGAAGATTTAAACATCAGTCAAGAATAAAATTCAAAACTTACCTGATTTCTTATGATTGACTCATTACGTTTGTTCAGCTTATAATAATGTGACAAATTCCTAAATGCAGAATAGTGAAAATAGGTTAGCTGTTTATATATGAACTCTAGTAGAAAATACTTTCATCTAAAGAGATATTCATTATCGCTGTGGGTAAAATAGAACAAAGACAAAATGGGATTTCTTGAGTTATCAAGGACACTGCATTTAAAAAATATATTTTTTAGAAAAATTATCAAGTATACGTGCTTTGGGAATAATCTAAGTTCCCCCTGCCCCTACGTACTGTGTAATGATTCTCTTCTTTGTCCCCGCACTCCTCATACAAACATCATCTTAACATAAGTTTGTTCAGGCAGCTATGACAAAGTATCACCGACGGGGTGGGTTGAACAACAAACATTTTTCATGATCCTAGAGGCTGAGACTGGGGTGCTGGCGGGGTTGGGTTCTTGGTGAGAGCCCCCTTCAAGTTCTCACATGACCTTTCCTTGCCATGTGCAGGAAAAGAAAGTGATCTAGGATTTTCCTCTTTGTATAAAGGCTTGTTAATCCCATCATCAGGGCTCCATCTTCCTGACCTTAAATAATCCTAATTACCTCTCAAAAACTCCACCTCCAAATACCACAACATTGGGAGATCAGGGCTTCAACACATCAACTGTGAAGGAACAGAAACATTCAGACCACAGCAAATACCCAGGGGAAAAATATGGGAAAGGTGTATAAATCTTCATAAACTTTCCAAAATGATTGCTTCAAAATGTGGGCTCTAGAAAGAAATACCCATACAGTTTTAAAAGTTCCTATCTATTTTTATGATTCATAGAATGTGAGAGAAAATAAAATGAGTGAAATTGTGAAAAAGTAAATATCATTTTCTATTTAATTTTATCATTCAATTTGGTCTTGGCTTGGTGAATGAGAAAACTGACAGTTACAAATCGTGTAATTAAACTTAATGAATATCAAACTGAAAATAAATGTCAGAAATGTACAGTTCTTTCTTCTGAGGAAAAAAAATGACCACATTTCCTCCAATAATTTATTTCTGGATTAATTTAACTGTATATAGTGAATCATATTCAATTTTCCAAGATTATATACAAGTCGTCCCAGGCTGAACAGCTGCATATGAAAAAAAAAAAAAAAAGCATTATGTAAACACTGTTTAAAGGTATAGTTCATATATTTGATTTCCATATATTAAATTATACAGTGTGTACAATCTTTGGAAAACATCTTTTCTATAAAATAATAAAAAAAAATAAACCTCTCTATTGTTTATGTAGTGATATCCTACAAATGGCCAGGAGTTTTACATAATCATTTTTAATGTGCAAGGCTAGTCCTTCTTCTAGGCATCCTCAAACTTTTTAAACAGGGGACCAATTCACTGTCCCTCAGACCATTGGAGGGCCGGACTATAGTTAAAAAAAACAACAAATATGAACAAATTCCTATGCACACTGCACATGTCTTACTTTGAAGTAAAAAAACAAAACGGGAACAAATACAATCACACTGCCTTGTATGGCCTGTGAGCTGCAGTTTGAGGACCCCTGAAATAGGCTATGCTGGATGAAGGTCATTTTGAAAGAAGGCAGGGAGGTAAAAGCATGCACATGGGTTTAAGAGACCATGAGGGAGAAAGGGAAGAGCTGTGGGAGGAAGGGAGGGAGAGAGAGAGAGAGAGAGAGGAAGAGAGATGACAGAGCGAGGGGCTTTATTAAATTTTTTGGAATTTAATCCTTATGAAAAAGTTAGCAATCAAAAACAAACTACCCAAGAAGGGTTGACTTTTAAAAATAACCTATGGAGAAAAGAAAGTGTCCTGAATTTACAATTAGTCTTTAAAAGTTCAGAGCATAGAGTCAACCTCCAAAATCACAGTGGAGTCTATTATCACCATTAACCTTCAATACAAAGGGCTATTGTAATCCCCAGCAGAATTCTTGAAACCTTTACAGTATTTTAATCTTAACCTCTTTTTAATTTTTCTCCTAATAGTGGATTTTTATCTGTATTAGGAACTGCTTGGGAGAACAGCCTGTATGTCAAGCCATATGTTCTCCTAATTGTTCTATTCAAAGACTCCCAAGTCTTCTATATTTTCTGGTTTGGGGCAATGCTGGGGACCTGAGTGAAGAACGGGAATTTTTTAAAGTGCACACACTTGTAAGCACATTTTATATGGCAAATTATAATGTGTTTCTGCCACACAGACTGGTGCACTGGTGTCTTATCTTTGCCTGGGTTTCCAAAGGAAGAGCTGGAAAGAGGACCCCCATGTGTGTGCCTCACAGAGGGACACCCCTCAGGAGCAGGATTGGGGAGATAAGGGGGAGAGGATCAGGGTCTGGCAGGGGAGGGATGAGCAAGCAGGACTGGGCTCCGGTAGGAGCCAAGGTCAGTCTCATCAAGCCTCCTGACTGGTGTATGGAGAGCACAGACTTGTTCTCACCTTGTGGAATCCTCCCACGCAAGGCAGCTTTGGAGAAGGGACAGGGGGCAGCTGTAAACCTTGCCAATGCCACAGCAGCTGGGGGATGTGTGCACTGGGCCAGTAAAGGAGATCAGCTCGGGGAAGCAACAGCAACGCTGCCATCCCATTCCGCAGAGATTTCCCATCACCTTTCTTTTGACATAACTGATCATCTCTACATGTAGCAGAAACAGACGGTGGGACAGATGAAAAGTTATGATCACAGCTGAAATGTGGTTGTGTAACTGATTTGCTGTAGGGCTTGTGAAAGAACGCATGGCTGTATGGTATGAAGAGAAGAGAGAAAACAGTGATAAAATATTAGAAAAAACTTTTTAAAATTAAATCATGGCTGTGTACATTAATGAAATCATGGGGTACAATGTACTGGTTTTATATACAATTTGAAATGTTTTCATCGAACTGGTTAACATAGCCTTCATGGCATTTTCTTAGTTATTGTGTTCAGACATGTATATTCTGCATTTAGTAACTTTCATCTGTACTCTTCTAAGATGCACCGTAGCTGCTTCTTGCTTGTTGCTGGTCCTGG
>CAUYPK010050211.1:0-35668 GCA_963574355.1 Loris lydekkerianus | reverse complement strand
TATCTGTACAACAGAAAACGACTCCGCAGTAGAAAAGAAACACACATGCAACAGGGATAAATCTCTAAGATATGCATCAGGAAAGAAGCCGGTGTGAGAAGTTCTCTTCCAATCCCTTGCCCAGCCTGCAATGGGATCCCTTGTTCTTTTCTTGCTAATGCGTTTGAGTTCTCTGTGGATTCTGGTTATTAAACCTTTGTCAGGGACATAACCTGCAAATATCTTCTCTTATTCTGAGGGCTGTTTGCTTGTTTTACTTACAGTTTTCTTGGCTGTGCAGAAGCTTTTTAGTTTGATCAAGTCCCAGTAGTGTATTTTTGAAGCTGCTTCAATTGCCCAGGGGGTCCTCCTCATAAAATACTTGCCCAGACCGATTTCTTCAAGGGTTTTCCCTGCACTTTCCTCTAGTATTTTTATAGTTTCATGTCTTGTGCCCATCGATCCACGAATGGATTAATTGTGGTATATGTACACCATGGAATATTATGCAGCCTTAAAGAAAGTTGGAGACTTTACCTCTTTTATGTTTACATGGATGGAGCTGGAACATATTCTTCTTAGCAAAGTATCTCAGGAATGGAAGAAAAAGTATCCAATGTACTCAGCCCTACTATGAAACTAGTTTAGGGCTTTCACATGAAAGCTGTAACCCAGTTGCGACCTGAGAATGGGGGGAAGGGGGAAAGGGAGGGGAGGGAGGGGGGAGTTGAGTAGAGGGAGGGGGACTGGTGGGATCACACCTGCGGTGCATCTTGCAAGGGTATATGTGAAACTTAGTAAATGTGGAATGTAAATGTCTTGGCAGAGCAACTAAAAAAACGCCAGGAAGGCTGTGTAGACCGGTGTGATGAAAATGTGTCAAACGGTCTATGAAACTAGTGTATGATGCCCCATGATCATGTTGATGTGCACAGCTATGATTTAATAAAAAAAAAAAAAAAATTAAAAAAAAAAAAAAGAAGCCGGTGTGAGGACTACATCCCAAATGATTCCATTCCTAGGAAATTCTAGAAAGGGTGAGGCTGTGAGGACAGAAAGCCTGGTCCTCACCCCATGGAGGCATTTAGTTGTCACAGCTGTTTGATCTTCTGTAACCTGGAACACGTCTCAGCCGTTCTTTGTCATGACATGGACATTTTTTGAAGAGGATGGAGGCACGGAGTTCTGTAGAAGGTCCCTTGATTTAGGATTATAGTTTCTTTATGAAATGTTAATTATTTGGGTTATATATTTTTGGCAATTACCGTGAAAGTGATGTTTCTCCTACTCAGTGTTTCGGGAGGGACACGATGTCAGCTTGTCCTATTATTAGTGTTGTGAATGTTGTCATTGGTTCTTTAACATGACAGTGTCTGGCATACCACACAGCTCTTAACTGTCAAGGTATCTTTTCCTCTGTATAATTAATAAGTCATCTGTGCGGAGATATTGTGAGCCAGTGTGGATGTTCTGTTCCCAAACGAACCCACTCCAAAGGAGCAGCTAATGAACTTGGACTCCCTCCCTCCCTTCATTTCCTC
This sequence comes from Loris lydekkerianus, assembly GCA_963574355.1. NCBI lineage: Eukaryota > Metazoa > Chordata > Mammalia > Primates > Lorisidae > Loris > Loris lydekkerianus. Next base: position 34,148 of record CAUYPK010050211.1, on the reverse strand, counting down.
TCTCTTTTTTTTTGAGACAGAATCTCACTCTGTCGCTCTGGGTAGAGTGCCATGGCGTCATCATAGCTCACAGCAACCCCACACTCCTGGGCTCAAGCGATCCTCTTACCTGAGCCTTCCAAATAGCCCGGTCTACAGGCCTGCACCCCCATGCTGGCAATTTTTTCTACTTTCATTAGAGAGGGAGTCTCCCTCTTGGTTCAGGTTGGCCTCCAACTCCTGAGCTCAAGCAATCCACCTGCCTTCGTCTCCCAGAGTGCTAGGATTATAGGCATGAGCCACTGCACCTAGCCGAACTTGGACCTTTTAATGAAAATAGTTTCCACTAAACTTGGCATTTTCTGAGCCCCAACAGTCTGCAGAATGAATGAAATGCCCTCGGAGTTTGGCACCGTGTTGTCCCAAGTTGCCCGTCTGCCACTCCCTCCGCTGCTGTAGCCACTCTGCCTCCTTCTGCCTCAATCAGGACGCTCCAGTGCTCTGGTGGTGGACATGCCACATTCCCGCTCTTCTGCCCAAAGAGGAAACGTACTGCTCTTCTAGACTTGGTCTTTCCTGAAAGGATACCTGCGCCCCCCACCCAGACCAGCCCTTCCCTTCTTGCTGGGCTGGCGTTTTGTTTGTTCTGCCTTCCTGGCCCTGATCCGTGCCTGGCAGCTGCAGGCACTTGGGCTTCACCTGCCTGTCTGAGCCTGAGTGCCAAGCTCCTCAGGGACATTTTTCACCCTGTCAACACCTAACACAGTGCTGGAACACTGCGGTGTGAGTAAGAAATGTGTGTTGGCGTAGGGCCTGTCCCTCAAGCTGCTAAGGTGCCAGCCACATATACCAGAGCTGGCGGGTTTGAATCCAGCCCAGGCCTGCCAAACAACAATGACAACTACAACCAAAATATAGTCGGGCGTTGTGGCAGGCGCCTGTAGTCCCAGCTACTTGGGAGGCTGAGGCAAGAGAATCACTTAAGCCCACGAGTTGGAGGTTGCTGTGAGCTGTGATGCCACGGCTCGGCTCGCTACCCAGGGTGACAGCTTGAGGCTCTGTCTCAAAAAAAGAAAAAAAAGAAATGTGTGTTGACACAAATCCCCAATTGAGAGTAGGAAAACTCAGGCTTGGGTTACAAAATAAAATTGGCAGCCCAGGGGTAGAACCTGAGACTTCTAGTCTCCAGCCAAAATTTCCTTATTCACTATAGAATCCATGGGCCCCGCCAGCTTTAAAATGTTATGATTCAGAATTTCTTACAAACTGTTAGAAACCTACTGATAAGTACATTATCTTACTGGATTGAGAAAACAATTTTTTCCCACATGGGCTTAATATATCGGTAAGAACTATACCTATCAATTTTGAGGGGGATGTGGTATTTCAGCCTCAAGTGATTTCTTGAAAAGAGGGAAGATTGGGCAGTGCCTGTGGCTCAGTGGGTAGGGCTCCAGCCCCATATACCAAGAGTGGCGGGTTCGAACCCAGCCCCAGTCATACAAAAAATAGCCGGGCATTGTAGTGGGCTCCTATAGTCCCAGCTACTCGGGAGGCTGAGGCAAGAGAATTGCCTAAGCCCAGGAGTTGGAGGTTGCTGTGAGCTGTGATGCCACAGCACTCTATTGAAGACAATAAAGTGAGACGCTATCTCAAAAAAAAAAAAAAGAAAGAAAGAAAGAAAAGAAAAGAAAAGAGGGAAGACTAAGGGATATAGCTAAGGGCAGAGAGTAGAGACCAAGTTACAGGTAGGGACAGTCCCCCAGTTGGAATAGACAGTGAGGAGCCCTTTGTGACCTTGCACTGACTTGGACCCCTGGACTCATTATCATATAGTTAAAATCGTAGATTTCAACCTCTATGCGTTGTTCTTTGGGAAGTTTCCAGGGAAGATGGATGCATAGCTAACTCCAACCTGTCAATTACTTCCAAGGCTGTAGGTGAGAGCCTATCTTGCCAGGGGAAAGGTGGACACACTAGTTAGCTTAGTTAGCTTATAAAAGATGGTGTGTGTTTGCACTTGGGGTGTCTCTTCTTCACTCACAGAAAGGCACTGACTTGCTCTCTGAGATGTATTCTCCTTACGGTTTGTGTGCATTTGCTCTTCAACAAGCCTATGTTGTTGGCGATTGGATTATGTCTGTGATCACTCTGTCATCAGCCAGGCACCAGTGCTCATTCTCAACCCTGGGAGCCAAGAACCAGGGGACATCACCTCCAGAAGGTCCTGGCATTCAGACCTGACAGCCACCCCTTCCCTGCCTCCCGCAGCCTTCCTCTGACGGGCACAGTCTCGCTCCCATCCTCTCCCTCCCAGATGAAAACACATGGGTAAGCAACAGAGTGTCACTATCCCCTGTGATGAGGAACTGTCATGATAGAAGTGGGTTTATAAATTACATATATGACAGGAAAGTTATATAACTCATGCAATTATGGAGATCCAGGAGGCCCGGAATCTGACTCTGCAAACCAACGGACTCAGGAGAGCCAGTGGCAGTAGTTTGAAGGCCTGAGAAGGAGGAGAACTCGGGGGAAGAGAGATCTGATGGCTCAGACAAGCATCAGGCAGTGATTCAACCCTCCGCTGCCTCTGTGTTCACTCCCGGCCCACACTGGGAAGCACAATCTGCTTTACTGAGTCCACACACTCAAAAACTGCTACAGACACACCCAGAAATAATATTTAGCCAAATATCTGGGTGCGCTCCATGATCTGGTCAAGTTAACACATAAATTCCACCATCACACCACGGCTCCCGTGTGGCACGGACATAAGACCACAGGGTCTCAGACTCTCAGTGGTGAAGGAGCTCCATGCCCACTCACTGTATACTGATACCGTAAAATATAATAAAAATAAATCACTGAAAAACTGACACACAAAACAAAGTCTGTTAAAAAGAAGAAGAAAAACAGGAAAAGGAGGAGGAGGAGGAGGCTGTCAGTGTTATCTACCACAAGGCCCAGTGTCAGAGAGTCGCTCTCTCAAGAGTTCCCTGAGCCCTCTTCCCTTCCTCCTGGTGGAAGGATTCATTGCTCCTTTATCTATCTTTCCATTGTATATTACTCTAATTTCTTTGGTCGTTTTTTTGTATCACAGCTTGTGGTTATAGTGTTTGCTCACTTCCTAAGCTATGCCCTACCTGAGAGCAGAGGCAGTGTCAACGGCAGAGTTCCAGTGAATGTAGGAAGGAGCTTTCAGGAACATTCTTCCTTGCAGGACGTGTAACCAAGTGCAGTGTGAAATCTGGGGCCAGACGTTTGTGGGTCACTTGGGAGATGTCATGGCCATTGGTGAGATGACCTCGTGCTCCCGGAAGCCACTCTGTCACCTCCCAGTGGCTGCCTGAAGTGCTCTGATGTAACATGTGTGATAAGCATTGCTGGGAGAGATGACAACTTAAACTTCTGCTATTCCTTATGTAGCACCTTCCTGGGAGTCATGTGTAGTTCCTGAAAGCACAGAAGGGGATTAGAAAAAACTGTGAAAATACAGGTTCTAAGAGTGAGATGGAAAGTTAGCTAAGAGGTGATGGGCTATCTACAAGAGCTTCTCTTCCCTTCCCAAATTTGCCAGCATTTAAAGGACAAAGTGAATATTCTTAGCCACATAACTGCTTTAATTTTACCAGCAGGGCATGTTTTTTTATTTTAAGAAATCACTCAGTAATATTGTTCAAAACAGAAGTGTTGAGAATGCGGGAGATTTATTAGTCAAGCCTCTGCTACTGACTCACTGTATGATCCAGAGAAGTGACTGAGTCTCTCTAAACTTGGGGTTTGTTTATGGATAAAATACTTCCTGTGCTTACCTCTCAGGGAGGTTGTAAAAGTCCACTGAGGTTGGTGGTAGTAACATTTTCATCAATCACATAAACAAATGTATGACTTTCAGTTGATGCTGGTGTAGAAAGGGTGAGTGATATTAAACTCTGCCATTCAGTGTCAGTGAATTATCGTTAGTGGTACGATAAAAAAGTCAGACTATTAGTTTCTTGTTCCTTCAAATATTGAAAGAACTTCTACTCAGTTCAGAAAGAAAAATATTATCAGCATGTGGGCAAAAGCGCTCATATTAAAACTTCTTGTAGGTTTTAACTCGAGCCACACACCTGCTTGCAAAGATATCTAGGCAAGCAATGCCATTTTAAAAGATTCCTTAACTCAGGCTGGGCACAGTGGCTCACAGCTGTAATCCTTGCACTCTGGGAACCTGAGGTAGGTGGATTGCTTGATCTCAGGAGTTCAAGACCAGCCCATCTCTAGTAAAAATAAAAAACCTAGCCAGGCTTGTGGCAGATGCCTGTAGTCCCAGCTATTCAGGAGGCTGAGGCAAGAGGATTCCTTGAACCCAGGAGTCTGAGGTTGCTGTAAGCTATGACACCATAGCACTCAAGGGTGACAGAGTGAGACTCTGTCTCAAAAAAACAAAATTATTAGTTCATATCAGATAAGTGGGGAGGACACACATCCAGGAATGCTGTGCTGAGGAACATGACGTGTCTGCGCGGTTACTACTCACAGTATCTGGTTTGTTCCAGAGATCACTGGGCAGTTACAAACGCTGAGGGTAGAGAAACCTCTTCTCTGCGTTTGTATAACCCCTGAACTATGTGGCACTTAATGGGGACTGCATTAAGAGGTCAAGGGCAGAGCCCCCAACTGCAGATGTTAGTGCCCCCTAGTTTTCAGAAGTAAATATTTATTAAGTGAAAACTTGACTGATGATGCACATCAAAGAGGGGAGAGAGAGGCTCTTCTTGGCAGATTTCATCCTGGCAGGTGACCTGCTTCTGCATTGAACAGAAAGGAGATCCTACCAGGCTTGAAGCCTGTCTCATCCCTTCAAAGGAGATTAAATCATAGTACCATCCCCTATTTGGGGAAGGTGACCTCTTTACAAAAAGAATATTCTGTAAAGATCCACGGTGAGCTCACAGATATCTATAACCCTGGTGCACAGCCCAGGACTCACCTCTGGGTCATGAGCTGCAGGTGTTCTAGGAGGTCTCTGCCATGGTTCTCTCAAGACCATGAAGATCATGGTGGCACCCTTCATCCTGATAGGTGAATTTACACACTAAGGGTAGATCTTGTATGTTGTCATCAAGTAGAAATGGAAGGAAGGCACTTCCATGGATGGTCTAGGGAGGCCCTGGGAAGAACAAAAGCTGGCATGGGACCCAGGGAGAGGAGCCAGCAAAGGTTAATGGAGGACTCCAACATTTGTGTGGATAGATCAGCCAATTGCCCGGCCTGCCAGCTGCTCTGCCTTCCCTCCTTAGGGTCCTTTTCCTCCAGTTCAGTTCAGGTACTGTTGCACCTGGAACTTAGTGTCCAGAACCCCTCTGACCTCTGTGATGCAACAGCTCAACATTCCACCCTTCACCTCATCCCTCTATTCTTCCAGAACATGCCCTCAGTTTGCCATTTTTTTTCTTTCTTTTTCTTTCTTTCTTTTTTTTTGAGACAGAGCCTCAAGCTGTTGCCCTGGGTAGAGAGCTGTGGCATCATAGCTCACAGCAACTTCAAACTCCTGGGCTTAAGCGAGTCTCTTGTCTCCGCCTCCCAAGTAGCTGGGACTACAGACACCTGCCACAATGCCTGGCTATTTTTTGTTTGCAACCGTCATTGTTGTTTGGTGGGCCCAGGCTGGATTCGAACTTGCCAGCTCAGGTGTATGCAGCTGGCTTCTTAGCCGCTTGAGCCACAGGTGCCGAGCCAGGTCATTAATTTTTCTATTTTTCTAATTTTTCAACTCCAGGTCATTAATTTTTCTATTTACTCATCAACCCACCAAGTTCTGATCTTCATTTCCTTTCTTGTCAAAGTAGATTTCAGGGTCTGTGAGGTAATTAATATTTAAAAAGCGCTCCTTCCAGTAGGTCTCCTCCAGTCCCCTTTATTCATGCTGTTAGACTCATCCCCATTCCTTTTCCAGAAATGCCTTTCTATAAGTGACTGACCAGTATTGAATCTAATCTCACAAGTCTACAGGACTTGAGCTATAGGAGGACTTTGAGAAAATTCATGGTCAACCCCAGCACAACTGGTGAAAACAAGGTTTGTGTGTTTTCCCTACAATTATGCATTTGTGGATATGAGAAGTTGCCTTGTGCACTACAATGCTAATAATTTAGTAGCACCTGCAGAGCCCACAAGGGCTGGGAAAGATTGGTTGTACAAAAATACTAGAAAAGACATTCATCCTTCATTTTCTGCCCCTCACACCAGAAATCAGGTCTCAATTGGCACAGAATTATTGCTCAGTGATCAGCAGGTGGCAGCACCACCTCACAGTTGTCTTTCTCGGGAGCCCTGACTGTCTTTGGGAGAATTCCATTTTGAAAGGCACCTCTAGGTTAAGGTGAAATGGAAGAACGTTTACAGCCCTGTCCTCTTTCCCACCCTGGCCTCGTTCCTGCTCTTTGGGAACAGAGAGGAGTAGCTTCCATATTCTGCTGTACTTAATTTGGTTTCCTTGAATTTCATTTCTTTGATGCTGAAGAGAATTTTAGCTTGTAGTTTTGGCTATGAACAGATGAAGAAGATACTATTATAAGAGCTCACTTGCTTGGATCATCTCATTTAACCCTCCCTGTAAGAAAAGGAAGCAAGTTCTGTTCTGATAATAATAGAAAAGCCTAAGGTCCTTGGGTTGGATTCTGTCTTATTGTTTTACACTTTCATTGCTGGTCACTCAGCAGCAGTTCTGTAACTTTTGAGGCTTGATTTCCTATGGGGCGGAAGGATGATCTGAGGAGGAGAAACTGAAGGATTAATATTTTCCTTGTGTTTCTGTACAACCCGTCTTTCCCAGCTCTTGTGTGCTTAGCAGGTAGTATCAACATTGTTAGCAGGTATAACACACAAGGCAATTTGTGATGTCCCGAATGGGTGATGACACAGTCAGAACTTCAATAGGCTTTGGAATGTTAGTATAAGATTACATTGATTTTAAAGAATAAATGTTGGTGAGCTATTACCTCATTTTTTCTCATTAGGAGTTTATTATTTACAAATCTTTATTGGATAGTGTGGTTTATTCTGGGTGACAGTAATAACATGTTTTAAAAATCAAATGATTTATTACTATTATACATGATATCTTCATTCATAACCATTATATGCCCATATATTTTACATGTATGTGTGTACTGAGGAGATTGGGCAGGACCACTGGGTACCAAGCCTAACCCACTTACCTGCTACGTGGGTTATTATGCAAGTTTTTGTTTTTAATTCTTTTAAAATTTCAGACTAATATGAGGGTACAAACCATCAAGTTATATAATTTACACATGACAAACAAAAGTCAGTGTTGTAGTTGTGTCCTACAACTATGAAAGTTTTGAGACAGACTGTGTTGTGGTCCATTATTTCACTTGCAAGAAGCATAGTTGACAGCTTTCTATCTGATTCCCCTGTGCAAGTTTCAACTTGGTTGGCTTATTGGTGTTACTGGGAGGGTTTCATTTATTTCTATCTGTGCGGATTTTACATTTCATGATTTTTTTGTATCTCGGAGCTTTCATAATGACCCAGAGACCACACAAGCACCAGAGTTTATGGAGCTATATAGGTGACTCCTTCCCAGAGGAAACACTATTAACAAATATCAGTGTATGGCAAGAAAATTTCCAAGCCCGGGGCCATTGCTCACCTAGAATCATCAGACTGATCCTGTACTGCACAGCTAAACTACTTACCATACAGATAAAAACACCATGACCCAAAGAAGTATTGATTTATCTGAGACACACAGTTTTGCAAAAGCAAAACCCCAAGCCACTAACCCTGTGATGAAGCTCTTTCCACAAGAACTGCTCCGTCCTTGTGTGTTTGAAAAAAAATAAATCCAAATACCGAGGTTTTCATTTATCTCTTGTTAAATTCATCTTTTTTATTTGGGTTTCATAACTATTTAGATTTAAAAAAATATATATATTATTCCTGACATCTAACTAATTGACCATTTATCAAATGTTGTGCTATTTACAGTTTGATTGCATCTCCTGTGATTGCTTCCGTGACTTTAATAAAAATGTTGAGTGGGTACGTTTGTGGACAAAGCTTATTAATCATTTACAAGTTTCATTTAGGATCATAATGATTCATTAAATCTAGGACTGGCCACAAAATTTATAGGGCCCACTATTGTTAAATTAAAGCATTCAGGGCTCCTTGCTCTAAAATTACTTTGAATTTCAAAGTGGAGACAGCAGAACATTAAACCAACATGTGGCCTTCAGAGTGTGATGGCATTGTTCACACACCTGTGAAACCAGACTTGATTAAACATATGGGTTTCAGTCAGTGAACCCTCTACAAATTGATTTAGCTAAAGTATGTTTGTTGGAATTGTTACTGGCTGTGAGTAATAGGAAACCTGATAAATAATGGTTTAAGCATGCAACAAGCAATCCAGAGTCAGGTAATCACGGACTGGGGCTACTGTGGAGAGACCCGTTCTCTTTTCTTTTCCTTCTCTTTGGCATCCAGTTTTCTCCTCCTAACCCAAGATAGCTGCAGTAACTCAAGCCATTGTATCCACATTCCAGGCAGGAAGAATGAGATGTGGCAGAAGGCAAAGAGCAAAAGGCTTTTCCTTTTAAGCATTCAACCCCCCCCCCCTTTTTTTTCTTTTGAGACAGTCTCACTATGTCACCCTCAGTAGAGTTTGGTGGCATCACAGCTCACAGTAACCTCAAACTCTTGGGCTTAAGCGATTCTCATGCCTCAGCCTCTCTAGTAGCTGGGACTACCCCCCCAATGCCCAGCTATGTTTTGTTACAGAGTCATTGTTGTTTAGCTGGCCCAGGCCAGGTTTAAACCCACCAGCCTGGGTATATGTGGCTGGCACCACAACCACTGTACTACAAGTGCCAAGCCAAGCAGTCAACCTTTTATTCAGAAAGAGAAAATTTTTCCAGAAGTTTCTGCTGGTATCTCATTGCCTATATCTCAGAGCAGCATCATGTGGTCACAACTGCAAGAGAGGCAAGGAACTAGTTTTTCAATTTCTAATCTCCTCAGTTGAGAAAGACAAGGGAGAAAGGGGTTGAAATGGATGTGGGAAGTATTTCAATGACCTACTGCTGCAAAACAGTAGTGCTTACAACAAACATTTTATTATATTTCCTAACTTTGGGAATCAGGCAAGGCTCGGCTGGCTGAGTGTGTGTGTGTGTTTTGAGGCAAGGTCTTGCTCTATTGCCCAGGCTAGGGTAATAATGGGGTTCTCACAGTTTACTGCAAGTTCAAACGTGTGGGTTCAAGCAATCCTCCTGCCTCAGCCTCCAGAGTAATGAGGACAACAGCCCACCACCATGCCCAGCTAATTTTTTTTTTTTTTAATTTAGCAGGCCCTGGCCAGGTTCAAACCCACCAGCCCCTGGGCATGTGGCCGGCACCTTACCCACTGAGCTATGAGCATCGAAGCATAATTTTTGTATTTTTTGTGAAGACAGGGTCTTTCTATGTTGATCAGGCTGGTCTTGAACTCCTGGCTTCAAGCAGTCCTCCTGCTTGGCCTCTCAAAATAATGGGATTACAGGTATGAACCACCATGCCAGCCAGTTGGGTGATGATCCGTTTGATGGGGAGAGCTGGCAGGCGAAGTCCAGCTAGGACTCTCTGGAGCATCTACACACGGCCTTTCCAGCACGGTGCTCTCAGGGGGTCAAACTTCCCACGTGGCAGCTTGGGGCTCCTAGGGTGAATGTTCTAGCCCCAGAGTGGAAGTTGTGTAGCCTTATGTCTGGCTTTTGGATCATAGAGAATCACTTCTATGGATCAAAGAAGTCACAAACCTGCCTAGGGGTTTGTGGACTCAGAGGGGCTGTGGAGTCAGTAGTGGAGTGGAACCAGCTTGTACTGGCCAGCTAGTGTCAACTGCTAAATTTTCAGAACTTTTGCAAGCCATTTGTGACACATAGCCATCCTTGAAATTGGCCATGGTGGGAGTATTCATTCCACAGAAATTAGCAAACAGTGCAAACCAGCACCTTTTCCCTTGTTAAACATTAACAGGTACAACACTGCATAGACCTCACCTCTTTACAGGGAGAGTATCAAAAAATTGACAGCCATGTTTTAAATCTGCCACAGTAAGCCAACTGCAGCATCTCCCAGATACACTGGATGAAAGAACATTCAGCCCACACTTGGTCCCCCAAGGACATCACAGGAGATCTTATCAAATGCTTTCTGCAATCATGACCTAATAGTCTAGTAATTCTATGCAAGAACAAAATAGATAATTTTGGTTCAGCTTGTTCTGAGTGAGCCCAGGCTAGCTCCTCACATTCCCCCCCCCTCCCCCCCAGTGTTCGAACTTGACTAATTGATTCTAGATGTTTTCCCACTCAAGTATTATTCTGTGGTTTGTTATGTCTGGAAGACTCCTTTTTTCACCCTCTTCCGAAAAGTTAGTATGAACTTATTCTTTAGACCTTTTTGTCCTATAACGCACATGCAGAAAAGTTAAAATATAAATATATTTGCGTTAATAATTATGAACCAAACATCCCTGGAACTATCCTGTGATCAAGCTGAATGTTGTGAGAATCCCGGAAGCCCATCCAGTGTCTCTTCCCACAATCAACCTTCCTTTCCCCGGGAGGTAGACACTTGCCAGACTCCACTGCTTTTCTTCACAGTGACACTTTCATGTGTGTTCCTAAGTCACGTAGTAGAACTTTCAACCTGTATATGAACAAACCCGTGCTGTATGCATAATTGAGATAAGCTCATTTGCCCATTCTGACCTTTCAGTGCATTTTTCTTTCTCCATCTTTTCTCAGAGATTAACAAGGCTAATTCCATAATCATAGTTGTAAGATCTTTCAGATCATTTTAAGCTAAAACCTAAAATCTCCTAAATCTTTCATCTGCTGTCATGCGATTTCATCTGTATTCATCAAAAAATTGAATTTTAGAAAATAGAAAATTACAAGTTTAAATATGGTTCTTATTGAGTTGTACCTAGCATTTGTTAATTGTCTATCAAGTCTATTAATACTCGGGGGTGGGGTTTGAGACAGGTTCTCACTCTATCACCTCTGCAGGGATGCTCACTGCAGCCTCCAAATCCTGGGCTTAAGCCATCCTCCTACCTCAGCCTCCTGAGTTGCCGGACTGTAGGCACATGCCAGCACCCCTGGCTGATTTTAATTTTGTTTTTAGAGATGGGATCTTGCTATGTTGCCTAGTTTGGTCTCAAACTCCTGGTCTCAAGTGATCCTCCTGCCTTAGCTTCCCAAAGTGCTGGGATAGGTATGAGCCACCTCACCCAGTCCGATGTAAGCTACTGTAAGGGGAAAAGAAAAGTATAGCTACAAATATCGCTATAAATACATAAACTCTGCATGTATATCACACCTAGTTGTGGACATTATGAAACAAAGTTTGCACTTATTCTCTAGCCATGTTTGGCCCTCCAATTCTCCCCCTGTGCTGTCCGTGCCTGGCAAGGGGCTCAGGAAAGGTGGGGCTGCTTCTTAAATCCAATTAGGGTACCTGGTGTTTGCTGACCTCTAGGATACTTCTTTCTACCCTGCCAAGTATTAACATTCCAATTTTTCTTCTTCAGGTGCCTCAAGGCTTACCGTGTAAATCCGGTGTCTTTTTTAAATCCTAATGTTTCTTAGGCAGTTATGTACCTGGGAACCTGCAGGGACCCAGAAGGAAGGGAAGAGAAATCAGCCTCCCACCTCCAGGCCAACCATCTGTTCACCCGCTACCTGGCTCACAGCCTTGCTCCACACACATGGACCACAGGCGTGTGTGCACACACACACACATCCCTCTGATACATACACTGCGCAGGCCACGTGGGACCCAGGCCACCTCCAGCACTGTCAGGGTCCCCGCTGACATGGGAAGGAGTTGGAGAACCTGGAAGGCTTTCCTGGGTTCCGCTCAACTCAAAGTCCCTCTTTGACTTCTGGTAAACTCCACAGACCTTCACTGAGGCCCTACAGTGTGCCAGGCACCTTGTGCAGGCACCGTGGAGAGTAAAGAAAACCAGCAGGATGCGAGAAGAGAGCTCAGAACAAGGTCAGAGAAGGCGCAAACCTTTCTCCTGTCAACACACCATGGAAAGTGCTCACGAAAGAGCAAGCAAGTTCCAACCTGATGGTGGCGGGGACCCTTCTGCCCTGCAAGGCAAGTTCCAGGGAGCTTGAGGTCTCAAGAGGCACCAAGTGGTGTGGGGGCCCAAGGGGAACAACTGGTCCTGACTGGTGGGGAGGGGAGAGCTCTTCAGTTTGCAGGAATAGCTCCAGTGAAGGACAGGGCTGAGTGCTCCCTCCTGCCACCCACCCAAGCCTGTTCTCCCCTGTATTTCCCTATTGCATTAGTTTCCAGGGTGCCACAAAAAAACAACACAGACTAGGTGGCTTAAACAACAGGAATTCATTGTCTCACAGTTCTGGACGCTGGAAATCCAAGATCAAGGCACTGGCAGGTTGGCCTTGCAGATGGCTGCCTGCCACCTTCTTGCTGTGTCCTCACATGGTCTTTTCTCTGTGTCCTTACATCCCTGCCGTCTCTTTGTGCCGAATTTCCTCATGTTATAAGGTCACCAGTCAGATTGGATTAGCACCCACCCCTATGACCTCATTTTCACTTAATCATGTCTCTAAAGGTCCTATCTCCAAATGCACTCATGTTCTGGGGGACCAGGATTTAGGGCTTTGACATATGAATTTGGCGGAGGGGGGCATTTCGGACTGTAGCACCCATCTCAGTCAATGGCATCACCATTCTAGACCATGAGGCAACAAATGTAAAACTCAAAGTCAACATGATGAGGACAGTGGGGTAAAACAGTTGAAAACCCTGAGTCTTTGAAGACATCTGTGTCCCCTCGCCTCCGGACTACTTGTCAGATGCTCAGTAAACACACTTAAGGTTTAATTAGCTCACTGTGAGTTGTGTCCTGTTACTTGAAACTGGAGCCAACCCCACCTGCTGCCTTCCCCCAGCAGCTAGCAAAGTGCCTTGCATGCAGCAGGTGCTCAGTCAAGATGTGCAAGTGCATGAACGTTCCTGCATCAGGGGCTTCCATAGCTCCCATCCTCTCCGTCTCCAGACTGAAGCTTGTCAGCTGGTAGCTGAGATACTCTCCCTGCTCAGTATCTGGTCTCTGGCTTTAACTCCCCTTCCATCACCTCCTTGTGCAGAGTTAGCCCTTTGGAAATGATGAGGTTAGCCAGGAGGGATGCAGAGGGAGCTGACAGAAAAGTCAGCAGCTGAGTGTGCATGGCAGGGGCTTGGGAGGCAGAGGGACAAGTGATGGACACAGAGGAGTCCCAGAGTGGGAAGGGGTCAGCAGGGGGCTGTCCCTGCCGATGAGGGCAAGGAGCTCACAGCAGGGCTGGGAAGGATCCAAGGCCTGGGGAGGGATCAGGAAGGCCTGGCAGAGGCTCAAGAAGGGTGACAGGTCACCAGGTTAAGGAAGGGTTTTCTTTCTTCCCACAAAACCACTGTTAAAGAGAATACTGGTGTGTTCATTTCCCAGGGCTTCCGTAACAAAGTACCACAAACTGAGTGGCTGAAAACAACAAAAATGTATTATCTTACCGTCTGGAGTCCAGAAGTCCAAAGTCAAGGTGTCAGTAGGCAGGGTTGGTTCTTTCTAAGGGACTCAAGGGAGAATCCATTCCATTCCTCTGTCCTAGCTTCCTGTGACTGCTGGCAATTCCCGGTATTTCTCTGCTTGTGGCTACAGAGCTCCAATCTCTGCCTCGGGCTGCCTTCCCTCTGTGTGTGTCTGTCTCTTCTCTTCCTCGAGGACATCAGCTACATTAGATCAAAGATACCCCTGCTCCTGTATGGCCACATCTTAAATGCATACACCACGATCCTATCTGCAGATCACATCACATTGACAGGTGTCAGTGCCAGAATCTGGGTTGGCAGGAGAAGGTCACTGTGATACTTTAAACCAAATGGATCAAACAAATATAAATAGAAATATATTTCTATATATCTCAGAGGCTGGACCTCGGAGATCAAGACCTCCAGCTGTCCCTTCCAAGGGCTTCGGGGAAGGGAGGTGTTCTCAGGCCTCCCTCTCTGGCTGGGACCAGGAAGCCATCTCCTCCCTTTGTCTCATCACATCTTTGCTCCATGAAAGTTCTAATTTCGACATATATTTTGTGAGGGACACAATCCAACCCATGAGAGTTGGCCACTTTTGGAGTGTTCTTTCATGCTCAAGGGAATGTTCTGGGTGCTCTTGTTATAAAGTCACCATTCAGATTGACTGAGCATTCCATGAAGATGGAAGCGGGGACTTTTCACATTATATACAATAGTCTTAAAAGGAGACAGGCACATCAGTCCTTTCTCTATTATGGATGGGCTAGCTTCTTGTGTCCTGGTCATGTTTAATTCTCCACATCTGACACAGTAGCTCAAACTAAATTTTGCTTCAGTAAAGGTCCTTGGAGTTGAATGGACTTTATTTCCTGTGTGCCCCTAACAGCAGGGGCAGTGCCTGGCGCTTACAGCAGAGAATGTGCCAGAGGCTAGCACTTTGGAGGCTGACTTCCATATTGGACAGATCAGGTTCAAATCCCAAGTTTGTCCTGTGTTGGTGCACCTGCATTAACCCTCAACACCTCTGTTTGCTCGCTTATAATGTGGGAACCCTCCAGGCATCTACCCTCTACGGCTGTTACAAGAATGAAATTATTTCGTGCAGATAAGAAGCCCACACAGTGCCGGGTGCACAGCTGGCGCTTCATGCAAGCTCACCGCAGCGGGCGCTTCAGGACTGTGTTGACTTGAACTGCATAGGCACAGTGTCTCCATCCCAGAAATACATTTACCTTTTAGCATTTCCACATGGGTCTTAGAGCATGAGGCAATGCCTGGGGTTTCCTTTGTCACATGCAGCCCTAGCACACTTGTCCACCAATAACACGCAGATGACAGTGCTCCTGTGATGACCATGAACACAGAGGCGGACAGAAGCCTGCTTCCTGGGCTTTATTAATCTGAATTCAGTGATTGTCTCTGCAACAGTTCATTTCCATGGTTATGAACTTTGCTCTGGGGTGTTGGATCTTGGACTCCAGGTCTTTGTTACTAAGTTTGTTTCAAAACTCGGTTTGGAAAAGCAAAAAGCATAAGAGCCGCTGTGTAGGAGACATGCCTCGTTGGAGACACACTCACCATAGAGTGGGTGGGTAAGGCTGTGTCTACCTCAGAGCTCCAGCCAGAGGGTGGAGAACCTTTGTTCCTGGCCTCTGTGGCATGTCAGAATGCAGAAAAGTGACGTGACTCTGTGGCGGGCTTGCCCCGGCTGTGGCAGATTGAGTGTAGAGAGAGTCGGTAGAGTGAGCTGCTTACATTCCCAGTGGAGGCCGGTCTGACTCCCCCTCCCTCCCTCACTGGTCAGGTTCCAAGGGGCCTGGGTCAGCAGAGGCCCTGCAGAATAGTTTTAGGGAAAGCCCCTGATCAAAGTGGGTGGTGGCTTTCAAAAAACAAGAAAATAAAGACATTTGGGGTCCATGAGCCTGAGCAGTGGGATAAGGAGATTTGGCCAGTCAGGCAAAAGGGCTTGGTATAACATACGTCTGGCCTCACACGGAGGCCACCTGTCCCCTCTGCAGACACTTAAAAACACCCTCACGGCCTGCAGGTGGGAGAGCCTTGTTGGGACTTGTGGAGGAGGCTGGCTTGAGCCCAGGCCTTCCTGGAAGTGTGGGGCACAGGGAGGAGTGGGGAAGGGACGAGATGTATAGAGCCCGCGGAATTCAGATCCTCTCACTTCCCATCTGTGAGGATACTTACCACGACTGTGGTTTGGCTGTAAGTCAGGCACTGAATTAGGTGGTTTTCATGTTATCTCTGGTCTTTACAGTTCTCAAGATGGTTTTTATTCCATTTGTCTATACAAATGGCCAATACAATATACAACCTAAACCAGAGTGGTGTAAAACCACGGTCACTTCACTGTGCTCACACATCCCCTGGATCAGGGTTAGCTGGAGTCTGGTCTCTAGTCCATGATGTCTGGGCTGGGAAGACTCAGAGCGCTAGGGAGGCCGAGTGGCAAGGGCCAGAATCTTTCAAAGGCTCACCGTGCCCATAGCTGGCAGTTGGGGCTGTAAGTAGTTTGCCTACGTGATCCCTCCTCACAGGGCCTGGAGCCTCCTCCCAGTGTGGCAAGCTCCAAGAGCAAGAGTCTCAGGAAAGGGAGCCAGGTGCTGCAGCATCGCCCTTTATAGCTATGGAGGTCACGTGTCACTTCTACTCTTGCTGAGATTCAAGTTCACCTCTGGACAGGAAGGTTAAAGTTTGGTTGTAACGAGAGCGCATGGATGGGAGATATCATTGAAGTCACCTTTGGAAAATTCCTCTGGCACATTTGTTAAAATAGAAGGTCACTCAGACTCAGGGGGGTACAATGCCTCCACAGCTCCTACGTGCCAGCTCTGAGATCTGCACTCGAGTCACCCACGTTCAGGGCACTTTTCTGTGTTACTGCACCATGGCACTAAATGCCCAGGGCTGCTCCGGTCCCCTTGTACATATCTTCTTTTCCCTTGTAATTGCCTTCTGTCATCTCACTTCTTCATTACCCTTAATGCTCTTTGATTCTCTCCATCATCTTTTAAACCATTTGTACTCAGACTTCATTTCTGCTGAGAAAAAGGACAGATGGTCCCATCCACGCCCTGGTCTCTGTGGAGTCCTGGGTTATAGGCTGTGAGACAGATGAGGGAGCTCCGTGGACACGCCAGCCATGGAGCTGACATCAGCTGACAGCTGACATCAGTCCCTCCCTCCTACTCCCCTAAGCCTACAAGGACACAAGTGGGGAGAGGAAAATTAGTACTAATTATCTTGCCTCAGTTTTTCCAGTTTTAGTAGAGACGGGGTCTTGCTTTTGCTCAGACTGTTCTCGAACCTGTGAGCTCAAGCATTCCACCTACCTCAGCCTCCCAGGTGCTAGGTAATTTCCCATTTCTCTCACACAATGTAGAGCAGGCATCCTCAAACTTTTTAAACAGGGGGCCAATTCTCTGTCCCTCAGACTGCTGGAGGGTCGGACAATAGTTTAAAAAAAAAAACTATGAACAAATTTCTATGCACACTGCACATATCTTCTTTTGAAGTAAAAACAAAACAGGAACAAATACAATTCACACCACTTCAAGTGGCCCGCGGGCCGCAGTTTGAGGACGCCTGATGTAGAGTAATGAGCGAGGGCTTAGGAGACAGATTTCCTGGGGTTCAAATCCTAGTTTCTCTACTCAGTAGCTATATAATGACCTTGGGCACATAGCTTACCCTCTTCACACTAATAACCATATCTACCTTATAGGGTAGTTGGGAGAATTATATGTCATAAAGAAGGTAAAGTATTATCACTTAGTGAGCAAGTCTTTTATTTTTTATTTATTTATTTATTTATTTTGATTTATTTTTTTGATTTATTTATTTATTTATTTGTTTATTTACTTATGTATGTATGTATGTCACCCTTAGTAGAGTGCTGTGGCGTCACAGCTCACAGCAACCTCAAACTCTTGGGCTTAAGTGATTCTCTTGCCTCAGCCTCCCAAGTAGCTGGGACTATGGAAGCTCACCACAACATTTGGCTTTTTTTTTTTTTTTTTGTAGTTGTCATTGTTGTTTAGCTGGGCCTGGCCGTGTTTGAACCTGCCAGCCCCAGTGTATGTGGCTGGCACCCTAACCACTGAGCTATGGGTCGAGCCATGAGCAAACCTTTTAAAAAGTATTACCTAGGCTGGGTGAGGTGGCTCACGCCTTTAATCCTACCACTCTGGAAGGCAGGTGGACTATTTGAGCTCAGGAGTTTGAGACCAGACTGAACAAGAGCAAGACCCCATCTCTACTAACAGTAGAGAAAACTAGCCAGGTGTTGTGGGTGGGGCACGGTGCCTGTAGTCTCAGCTGCTTGGGATGCTGAGGCAAGAGGATTCCTAGAACCCAGGAATTTGAAGTTGCTGTGAGCTATGATGCCACAGCACTCTGCCCAGGGCAACCACATGAGACTCTGTCTCAAAAAAAAAAAAAAAGGTGGTGTCTGTGGCTCAGTGGTTGGGGCGCCAGCCCCATATACAGAGGGTGGCAGGTTCAAACCCGGCCCCTGCCAGCTAAGACAGCAATGACAACTGCAACAACAAAAAAAAGCCGGGCGTTGTGGTGGGAGCCTATAGTCCCAGCTACTTGGGAGGCTGAGGCAAGAGAATTGCTTAAGCCCAAGAGCTGGAGGTTGCTGTGAGCTGTGATACCACGGCACTCTACCAAGGGTGACAAAGTGAGACTCTGTCTCAAAAAAAAAGTGTTACCTATTATTTCTCCCATCTAATGGTATAAGTGTGCCATTTTTTCCTGTTGAAAAGTAAAATAGGATAATAAAAGAGAAATGTAGAAATGGAAAGAGAAAGGGAAGGATTTGAGTAGGAGGGGGAATTGGTAGCTTAGGGTAGGGTAAGAGAGAGGCTAGGACAAGGCTCTGGGAGGATCTACCCACAGTTCTAGAGTGGGGCAGTCCAGCAGAAATAAAATGTAACTCACAAATGTGAGCCACATACATAATTTAAAATTTTCTAATAGCCACAATAAAAAAGTAAAAAGAACAGGGGAGAAGGGCGGCACCTGTGGCTCAGTGAGTAGGGCGCCAGCCCCATATGCTGAGGATAGTGGGTTCTAACCCCGGCCGAACTGCAACCAAAAAATAGCCGGGCCTTGTGGCGGGCGCCTGTTGTCCCAGCTACTCAGGAGGCTGAGGCAAGAGAATCACCTAAGCCCAAGAGCTGGAGTTTGCTGTGAGCTGAGACGCTATGGCACTCTACCGAGGGCAACAAAGTGAAACTGTCTCTAAAAAAAAAATAATAATAATAAATAAATAAATAAATAAATAAAAGAAAATAGGAAAAAAAGAGAACAGGGGAAAATTAATTTTAACAATATATTTTACTTAATCCAATTTCTTCAACTTGCTATTATAACCCACTCATGATACATTTTACATAACATAACATAGTGACTATTGAACAAAATAACCTAAAATTATTAACGTGATATTTTACATTTTTTCATAAGAAGACTTTGCAATCTGGTATGTATCCTATAGTTACAGCACATCTTAATTCAGACTCGTCACATTTTAAGTGCTCAGTGGCCAGGTGAGGCTAGCGGCTACCGTACTGGGCAGCACAGGTGCAGAGGTTGAGACATTCATTTTCTCCTCCCTCGGCGTTTGTCCTGACTAGCAAGCACTGTGCAGGGAGAGTATTTTTAGCAGCTGTCAACAAATCCAGGCTCCGGGCAGCAGCCGCCCAGACTGCTGCGGTGCACCCATCCTTGCCATGTGCCTCCTGTTTTCCTTCAAGGTGTTACAGCACTTCGCTCAGCTTCCCACTTGAGGGCTGATACTTAAGGGCCTGTTTTGGTTCCATTCTTGGTTTTGAATTCATGTAACCCATGGCAACAGCGAGGCTCCTGAAGCTGACTGTTGTGTTCTGTTTCCACAATGCCGAGGAGAGAGTCAGAAAAAAGCATTTGTCTGTCGCATGGAGAATGACAGCAGGGCCATAGGGAGACTTTGCCCTGGCAAAGCGGATGGCATTGTTGGTCAAACACCTTCTAAGGACATGTGACTCCTCCCTTCTCAGAGCCTTTTCATTCATAGTGGAATGAAATCTTTCGATTGATGAGTCCAGGAGGGGGTCGAGTTCCCCCGGGGTCACTGGCTGCTTACCAAGAAACAATGCTTTTACAATCACGGCCCACATTACCCACTCTGATCAGTCTCAAAAATGTGCTTTCAGGATCACACTGGAGGACGACTTTGAGTGTCATATTTGGGCACAGGCCCACTGCGTGACTATAGGAGGTGACATCTGCATTTCTTCCACGGAGATGGGTACCCCTGGACTGTCTATCCCGTGGTCCACGTACTATGTAACAGCTAAGACCTTATTTACCCTTTTCACTTTTGCTCACTCATGAGGACATAGTGGAATTCTCCAGAGGTTGTCTGGCATGTGATGACATTTTTGTTCTAACAGCCAATGAATGTGTTTATGTATTCCTGTGTTTTAAATTTTTCTTGGTCTTACTCTCTAAGACATACAATGAGAAAGGTGTCTCTCCAGTCCCCATGTCAGTTGTACAATGAGTTATTCCCCACTTACTGAAGCAATTTGGAAAAACAGGAGACCTGGTTCTAATCCCAACTGCACCATTCAGTAGTTGGGTCACTCCTCTCTGAGCCTCTACCTCATCGTACAGAGTGGATTTGGTCAGGTGGTTTAGGTTGCTAGGAATTCAAGGTCTAGCACGCTCGACTCTCCAGGTACCTTTTTGAGAATAAATGACCACCCTTGGGAAAACGACTGGAGAGTATGGCTTGGTGGACAGCGTCATCTTCACGTACAAAGAAAAAGGTGTTTCCTCTTTGCATACACCATGTGCAGCTCCTATGGGATTGGCCCCAAATTTCAGAGGAGGTCCTCTCAGACCCTTCACCACCTGCAGACTCACACCACTCCTCTGTCCCCTCATCCTCTGCCATAATTGTATAACATCTTCTCAAGTTCTTAATACCACCCCCTTGACAGCTATTCTTTCTAGAAAGCTGTTTCCTCTTTGTGGAAAACCCTCTCCTCCTTCTTGGGCAGCAAAGTCTTTTACTGATCTAACTCTGATGCTGCCTCCTCCAGGGATGCCTCCCTGACTCACTCTGACTGCGTAATCAGAGGCTCCTGGTCATGTATCTCTACACCGAACCCTTTCTCTTTCTGCACATCATTGGATCCAAGACATTGTATTAATTCTTCAATAAATGCTTCAACTATAGACACTTCTTTATTCAGCCCTTTGGACTTTGTCTACTGAGACCCTATTGTACAAGATGATCAGCTGGCACCGTAATACCATGCCATGCTCATCATTTCTTCCTTCTCATACTTCCAATAGTTATACATAGGATGGTTTTTGGTTAAATTAGTGTTTCAGAGTTTATGCCTATGATTATACCAAGTATTGATCATTTGTGAGCCAAGTAGTACACTGTGGCTACATTTCCTTCCTTTTACAACTTTTTGCTCATCCTGAAGTTCACAGGTACCTCTTTTTCTTCTGCCAAATACGGCAGGGATCACAATTGTCCCCAGCATCAATCTTGCTCTTCTTCCTTGTCATGCTAGAGATTCCTCTATGTGGCTCCGGCTGGAGCCTCATCCCCCAACCACACTTGCAGTGGGTGTGGCCGTGTGACTAACTTCTCACTAATTATGGCATGTTAACCGAGAGGACGGGTTCCACTTCTGGGTCCTGTCCTTCAAACTGATTGGCTGCTTTTTTGCTTTCTGTTCTTCCTCCTTCCCACACAGGTGGGAAGGGACAATGACTTTTGCAGTTCTCTTGGATCTTGAGATAAAACCATGTGTGGAGAATGACATACCCAAGCTGCCAGCCAGGGCCCCCAGCAGCCCTGGGGGGCACAGCCATCCAGACCACCTGTCTCTGGATGGTTTCCTGAAGATAGAAACAAAACTATTCTTTTGTTTTTTGAGATAGAGTGTCGTTCTGTTGCCCAGGCTAGCATGCTGTGGCATCACAGCTCACAGCAACCTCAAACTCTTGGGCTTGAGCAATCCTCTAGCCTCAGCCTCCACAGTAGCTGGGACTATCGGTGGCCCCACAACATCTGGCTCATTTTTCTGTAGTAGATAACGGGGTCTTGCTCTTGCTCAGGCTGGTCTCAAATTCCTGAGGACAAGCAATCTACCTGTCTCGGGCTCCTAGAGGCAAGCGTGTGCCCCTGCTTTGGCCCCTGTTTTTTTTTTTTTAAATAGCAGCTTAAACTATATCTGACCTTGAAACCCTTAGTCTTATATATTACTGTCACTAATTCTTGCCAAACTCTCTAACTGTATTCTTCTGAACGCAATTTTCCATATGTCCAGCTACATTAACTTTGTAACTGGTGCCCTAGTTTTTCCTGCCTCGTCCTCCTGCCCAGTGCGGAACAGTTGTTCCTGAGGTTGGCTGCATAATAACTACTACCTTAGGACTTTCTGTGTTGCAACACAGATTTCTTGCATCCTGGGTCTTTTTCTTCTGAATTTACAGCTCAGTGCCTATAGCTCAAGTGGTTAAGGCGCCAGCCACATATATCAGAGCTGGCGGGTTTGAATCCAGCCTGGGCCTGCCAAACAACAATGACAACTACAACCAAAACATAGCCAGGCATTGTGGCAGGCACCTGTAGTCCCAGCTATTTGAGAGGCTGAGGCAAGAGACTTGCTTAAGCTCAGGAGTTGGAGGTTGCTGTGAGCTATGATGCCATGGCACTCTACCCAGGGTGACAGCTTGAGGCTCTGTCTCAAAAAAAAAGAGTTCTGAATTTACTTTTCTGTTGAGGTGTAACTCACATGGAGTGAAGTGCACGGATGCCAGTCTGTAGACTCTGCCGAGTCACTCTCTTCTAAGTATGGCATCATCAACCCACTGACCTGGTGTTGCTCCTGGCATCGTTGACCTGGGGCCTGGTGAGCTTAGTGCTGCCAGGCCTCCAGTCTCCTGCAGTCAGGGTGATGGCCACCCCGTCATATGGAAGGGGCACAGGACATGAGGGCTCTCTGCTGCTTATCCTCCCTTTCAGTAATCTTCTTTCTGTCAATCATGTCTCAGCTCCGCCTTCTCTGCTCCCTGGGCCTGGCCTCCCAAACCTGTGTGGAAGAAAGCAGATGGTTTCCCCTGGTCATATGTCTTGGTCTGGCCTGGGTGCTGTAACAAAATACCATAAAGTGGGGCCTTGTAAACAATAGACGTTTATTGCTTACAGTTGTGAAGCTGGGAAGCCCACGATCAAGGTGCTGGCAAATTTGGTGTCTTGTGGGGGCTCCTTTCCCGATTCATAGACAGCTGTCATTTTGCTATGTCATCACACAGGGGAAGGGGCAAATGAGCTCCCTTGGGCCTATTTATAGGATGCCACTACTGTTCATGAGGGCTCCACCCTTGTGATTGTCAATGTAAACAACAAACAGATAAAGGCTCTCTTTTTTAAAAATGATGTTTTTTTAAAGCATTGTGGTGGGAATACGAGTTCATACCATTGGAAACTTCATTTGTATTAGGGGAGGGGAAGGTTTTTAAAGGAAAAACTGAGGAGGTTTACATAATTGTTTTGAAATGATTATCCTTGGCTACAAAGATCAGTAACAAGGGTAATGCCGGTCTGGGTTGGACAGGCATTTGCTGAGCAGACCACCTTGCAGAAGTATTTACTTCGTGCCAGGTTCTGAGTTTTGCAGTCTTTGGTGATAGTTTTGTTATCAGGCATGCAAGTGTGAGAGCCCTGTCCTCATGGTCTTTCCTGGTTCATTTATCACGGTTTTTGTTGTTGTTCTTGACTACTAAGCAATCACTTCTCCACTCTGCACCCATTTCCTGCCTGTGGTCCTCTCCAGGATTGTAACCTGTGATATACCCATCCGAGGAACTCTACAGAGAGCCTCTTTCAGAAAATATCCTTCCCAGGACTGACACAGTTCTCCAGAGTGACAATGGAAGTTTTCAGATGCCCTTAAGCTTCTTGGACACAGAGAAGATGTTTGTTGGATTTTTAAATTAATGATCCATTTATTATTGGGGTTGCAAATTCCTGCAAAGGTAGTGTTCCTTAAGACTTTCAGTTTATCTCATAAATATTATTTCATTCATAAATCTAGTACATTTTAACAATCACTTTGAAAGGGCCCATGGATAAATGTTTATCAACTCCATTGAGCAAACTTAAGTACCTTAAACAACCACTTGCTTTTGTACATTTTGTAAGTTAAATTCCCTTAAACATTTTAAACTAAATTTATAAAGCTACTGGGCTTTGTCTTCTGAATTTAGAAGTAAACACTCCTCAGGTACTTAAATAATTCTAAACAATCTAATAAATCAAACTTGTAATAGTGAATATTGTTTACCAACTTAACCCAGTTCTTTAATAACTGTCCACTTAAAATCACCAATGTGAAATCAATTACCAAATTATACATCCTAAATTGGAATCACCAGGCTCCCTTATTATACTCTTATATGCAAATATCTTTAAATATTACAAACAGTGAAATGCTTAATATATTCAGATCATTTCAATGAATACAAAACCCTTCCTTTTCCTGACCTTAACAAAAATGCACAATTATTATTGGCTTTATTTATTTCACCTCTATATTTAATTAACTTTTTTTCCAGGAGTGAAATTATTGGTTATTGGGTGTGCATGTGACCCAGTAATTCCATCACCCGTAATAACATAAACACAGCAAAAATACATGCATATTTTCACCAAAAGGCATGAACTTCAAGTTCAGAGCAGAACTCTATGTATAATAGTCCCACATGGAAACTACACAAATTGCCCATCAACAATGCATGAATAACATGTGGTGTATTCACCCAACGGGACGAGACGAATGATCTACAACCACACACAATATTGATGAGTCTCATGAGAGTATGTATACCATATGATTCCATTTGTATAAAGCATAGAACAAATCTATGCTATGAGAAGTTAGGATAGCCATCACATTTTGGGAGAGGCAGCAACAAGAATAGAATATAAGAAGTCTCAGTCGAGACTCTACTTCCATGGTTGTGCTCAGTTTGTGAAAATTCTTCAAGCCCTGAATTAGATATGCACACATGTCTTGTATACAATCCTCGATAAATAATGTTTTTGTTTTGTTTTGAAAGGACACTTAGACCAAATGAAGAAGTTTTACCATTCCAAGGAAGTTTGGCTAGCTATTCAAGGGCAATAATATCAGACAAGAGATTTTTGCTGAGACAGGGATCTGACCTAACACATGTTGGGCAAGTCTGTGCTTCTAGAGAAGTCACAGAACACTTTTCATTGTCAGCATAACAGGGGGCACCAAGCCCACCCCTTCCATGCAAATGGATAATGCCCCTGTCTCCTGGGTTTCGGTCACTCCCCTTCACAATTTCTCCCTGTAATTTAACTCACAACCTTCTTTAAAGCTGTGTGATATTCTTTTAGCTTGGTTGCTCTTCTTTTAGCTCTTCTAAGACATCTTAATGTCTCACCATCTGGCATTCCTTCCATCAATGCTTTCAGGTCCCTATGTGATTCTTTCTCAGCCTCTTTTAATTTTACTGCTTGATTTGGGTAGCCAAGATTCCGCATTAAGATTGCCAGTTACTTACTCTCCTTTTCAGGCCTTGTTGGATTTCGGATTCTTTTGATGGCCTCTCTGTCCAGGAGGCCTCCCTCTCTTGGCTTCATCTGGCTTTCCTTCTTAATACTCGACTCGTGCTGGTTGTACATACATGGCCTACACAGAGGACAGTGAGAATTTGTCTCCTCTTGCCTTGATCAGCTTTGTTCCTCAAAGCCCACACCATGCTAACTCTGGGGTAGGCATAGGAGGTACAAGTCATCCTACCAGCACAGGTTGAGATTATAAGAAACTGAACACCCTGGGCCTTTTCCCACAAGATCAGTTAATTTTATGCACTTGGTATTCCCAACATGTGGACCAGACATTTACTTTTATCCTGGTTGAATTTCAAATGTTAGATTTTATTCATTGTTCTAGCCTGTGAAGATATTTAAAGGTACTGTATATACTTGAGTATAAGCTGAGTTTTTTCTGCACAAAATTTGTGCCGAGTTCGGGTTTTTCGGCACAAATTTTGTGCCGAAAAAAACTCGGCTTATACTCGAGTATATACGGTAATCTTAATTCGGCCTCCCAGGATAGCATTTATCCCTCCAAGCTCATTAAAGATCACCATCTCAGCATTTAGCAGTGACAGTGTGGACAGGAGCAGACGGGCAGCACGGCCAGTGCCTGGGTGCTGACCACCGCTGCTTTATTCACATAAAAAAGAACAGATAGTGGGAGGTGGCCCAAGCAAGGATTTGGTATTTAAAGGATACCAAACTCCTGGATCCATATGTCTTATATTTCCAGCTTCCAATTCAAGGACTCATTTCCTGGATCTGCCTCCCAAAATTCATGGGCCACAGCTGGAAGATCTAAAGGAAAGTTTCAAATGCGAGCTTCTGAAGGGGTCTAGATAGATTCAACATGGAAGACAGGACCTTATAGTTACTTATTTTGACTCCATTTTTCACCCTTGGAGTCCACAACACAGATACGCTTTTGGAGTAAACAGAAATCAGCTGCCTAATTGCTCAAATGGGGAAACTGAGGAGTGGCAAAGTCAGATCCCAGGCCTGGTCCATTCTGGGACCCCAGTTTCCCTGCTTCACATTGAGGCAGGTCAGGCAGGTGACCATGGCCACACATACCTGCCACCACTTCCTAGAGAGCCATTATTAGAGTTGGGGGGAAGACATTAGCTCCTTATTAAAACATAAGGGGCATATTATGGCACAGAATGTAAACTTCACTTAGATTTTTAAATGGAAGTAAAGAAAGTTCAAAGAAATCTGCATTGGTAGCTACTTGGGCTATGGATACCAGGTCCTCTGGACAGCACAAAAATAGATTATCTTACTTTATAGGATAAATTTTAAGCAGAGAAGTAAGCATTCAAATAAGCTCTGTGAGGCTATCAGCTGAATTTATGGAGATATGTTTGGGGGAAGCAGCAGGGGTGGGGTGGGGGTACCACCATTGTTTCCCTCATGTTGTTATTATTATTATTTGTTATTTGCAGGCATTACCAGTGCCCAGAACATAAAAGAAAACACTCCTAGGAAGCCTCTATGAGGTCACTGGCATGGTCACTGACTTCTCTCTTTGATTTGCTGGATCATTTATTTTAGCTTTCCAAGGATATTTCCAGTCCTTGCAAAATTCCAAGGAAGCCAATTGCATGATTGAGTCTCATCTTCACTGTCTGTGGACTGACTTTATTATCCATAATTAACAGTGAGTAATTTCGAGGATGGCGTTCTTTCATAGGCATGAATTTCTAGCTGAGAACATCTCTTAGCTCTGAGCTTTGTTCAACTGAATGTTGCTATGAGACTGCAGCTATTTATTCCTCCACAATGTTTTCCTAAAGAACTCTTATGTGGCTCTGGTGACAGAGCGTATTTTTCATAACTATGCAGTCTTTCTTCTTTATCTCATCTTTTGAAAAGAAATAAAAGCCCCTCCCCATTTTTATAACATGTCCTATGAATACTTGAGAATATTGGAGGGGGTCTGGTCACCAGAGATCTCGGGAGGGGGAGGCCTTTTCAACTGTTGATATTCTGTTTTTATCTGATGATTGTGATAGAAAGGAGATTTGTTTTGATGAACCATAGATCATCAAGCTCTCACCGAATGCTCCAATATTGTGCATAGATAGTGTTAATTTATGGGTGGAATAATTTCATGTGAAATATGCATGAGAGATACATGGGTTTAATATGTTATCAATATTCTAATCTACCAATACCTTGGTGCACATCTATTTCACAGTAGACAGACATGGAGAGAACTCTATCAGTTTTGCCTGTCTATTTTCCTTCCCTTATTTTTCAGCCATAAAACCTCAAATTTCCTTGAGGGACCCACAGTTCTACAGGGGTGATAATCAAAATATGCCATGACTGCATGACTTGGCCCTGACCACATGCACCACATCAGAATGGGCGCTCAACACGGATTTCTTGTCAGATACGCTTCTGACGAGTCTTGGAATTAAAATGTCCTGCCCTTCTTTACGCAAGGGCTGGCCATAAGCCAGGCAATGCCAAACAGGGCAGGGCTGAAAGCAATTGTCCCAAGTGTGTTCAAAACATCAGGTGAAAGACCAGCTTCTTAGACACCTAACAGCCCCCTGCTTGCTTCTTCTCTTTTCTAAAATGTCATCACTCAAACTTATATCTTTTATTCTATAAGCTACCACCATATATACATCTGATAAATTCCATTTGTTTATTTGTGCTTCCACTTCCCGGAATCCATTTTTGTGGCAAACAGGCAGCAGCAAGTCATGTGTCAGCTGTGTTTGGGGAGGAATGTGTGTGGGAAGAGGGCACCGCCATTGTTCTCCTCGGGCTGTTGTTATTATTGCTATTTGTAGGTGCATGCAACATAAAAGAAAACACTTCTAAGAAGCCTCCGTATTTCAGAAAATAAGATCTTAAAGCAAATTTTCTGTAATGGAAATCTTGTTTCCTGTCATTTTCTTATAAACTTGTAGAAAGGTTCCTCTGGGAGGAATAACAGTCAATAGAATAAGTAGAAAAGAAGATAAAAGTGAAAGTCAGACAAGCAGCGTTGGGGGGGATGGTTCTGAGTTTGTGCATCGGTGTAACAAAGGGCTTGTAACCCAAAACAGCAGAAGTGCTAAGCTTTCCGAGTTGCTAGTCCTACCTGGAGTTAGAAAAAAGATCTCTTTAACATAGCTTCCTCTTGAAAGCTCCCTTTGGACACCTGGTCACTGAATTAAGACCTCTAGAACTGCGGGGCTCAACCCCAGTGCCTTGGACCTGTACCAGGCTGTGGCTCTGTTAGGAGCGGGGCTGCCAGCAGGTGTGCTGCAGCTAACCAGCCAAGCTCCCTCTATTTATAGTCTCTCCCCTCCCTGGCATCACCACCCGACTTCCACCTCCGGTCAGATCAGTGGTGGCAGTAGATCCTCTCTCTCTTTTATTATTAAATCATAGCTGTGTACATTAATGCGATCATGGGGCACCATACAGTGGTTTTATAGACCATTTGACATATTTTCATCACACTGGTTAACATAGCCTTCCTGGCATTTTCTTAGTTATTGTGTTAAGACATTTATCTTCTACATTCAGTAAGTTTCACATGTACCCTTGTAAGATGCACCGTAGGTGTGGTCCCACCAATCACCCTCCCTCCTGTCCATCCTACCTCCTCCCTCCCCTCCGTCTCCCCCTTCCCCCTATTCTTAGGTTATAACTGGGTTATAGCTTTCATATGAAAGCCATACATTAGTTTCATAGTAGGGATGAGTACATTGGATACTTTTTCTTCCATGCTTGAGATACTTTACTAAGAAGAATATGTTCCAGCTCCATCCATGTAAACATGAAAGAGGTAAAGTCTCCATCTTTCTTTAAGGCTACATAATATTCCAAGGTGTACATATACCACAATTTATTAATCCATTCATGGATCAATGGGCACTTGGGCTTTTTCCATGATGTAGCAATTATGAATTGGGCTGCAATAAACATTCTGATACAAATATCTTTGTTATATTGTGACTTTTGGTCTTCTGGGTATCTACCTAGTAGAGGAATTATAGGATTGAATGGCAGGTCTATTTTTAGATCTCTAAGTGTTCTCCAAGCATCTTTCCACAAAGAATGTATTAATTTGCATTCCCACCAGCAGTGTAGAAGTGTTCCCTTTTCTCCACATCCACGCCAACATCTCTGGCCTTGGGATTTTGTGATATGGGCTAATCTTACTGGAGTTAGATGATATCTCAAAGTAGTTTTGATTTGCATTTCTCTGATGATTAAGGATGATGAACATTTTTTCATATGTCTGTAGGC
Source organism: Loris lydekkerianus (assembly GCA_963574355.1). Taxonomy (NCBI): domain Eukaryota; kingdom Metazoa; phylum Chordata; class Mammalia; order Primates; family Lorisidae; genus Loris; species Loris lydekkerianus. Next base: position 4,642 of record CAUYPK010050211.1, on the reverse strand, counting down.
TGCATGCCTGTCTTCTTCAGAGAAGTTTCTCTTCAAGTCCCTTGCCCAGCCTGCGATGGGATCACTTGTTTTTTTCTTGCTAATACATTTGAGTTCTCTGTGGATTCTGGTTATTAAACCTTTGTTGGAGACATAACCTGCAAATATCTTCTCCCATTCTGAGGGCTATCTGCTTGCATTACTTACTGTGTTCTTGGCTGTGTAGAAGCTTTTTAGTTTGATCAGGTCCCAGTAGTATATTTTTGAAGCTGCTTCAATTGCCCGGGGCGTCCTCCTCATAAAATATTTGCCCAGACCGATTTCTTCAAGAGTTTTCCCTGCACTTTCTGTGGCATTAGATTCTCACAGGGACAACTGTGCATGCAAGGGATCTAGGTTGCCTGCTCCTTTTGAGAATCTAATGTCTGCTGATGTGAGGTGGAGCAGAGGTGGTGATGCTAACACTGAAGGGTGGCTGCAAATACAGACTATTGTTAGCAGAAAGGTTTGACTGCACAAAGACTACAATAAATCAATTGCTAGCAGACGCCTATGAAAACCAATCTCTTCCCTCAGTCCACGGCAAAATTGTCTTCCATGAAACCAGCTGGTCCCTGGTGCCAGAAAAGTTGGGGAATGTTGCTGTAGAAGATGTTTCTTAAACACTAACATGTATATGAACCACCCAGAGGATTTCATTAAAATACAGAGTGTGATTCCACATTGCCAACACGCTGCCAGTGATGCCACTGCTACTTTGAGGACCACACTTTGAGAATCAAGGCTCCTGGTCAGGATTTTTCTCCAGCCTCTATTTCCCTGGCTCTGCGCTTAAGGCTTCCAGACCACTTTGGAACATTCAGTACATTGGATACTTTTTTCTTTTTTTTTTTGGTCTGCCTAGAGCATACATGTCATACCACTCCCAACCAGCAGGTGTCACTAGCGTGCTCTGAGAGCCCCACAGGACCGGTGTTTCAAAATGATTTGTGTAGAGCTTTAAGAATCTCCAAAGCCTCCACGATGATTTAATTAAAAAAAAAAAAAAAAAAAAAACTCCAAAGCAACCATATTCCATAGTATTTGATTATAGTTTGAACCCCCAAGCTAAATTACCAGGGAGGGAGATTCTTGCTAAGTATTTTATAACTCTGTCATTTCTTTCTGATTTTAAAATCATCCGTCATGCCTCAGTGTGGAAGTTGGACTCTACGTCTGTGATAGCTAAGAGGTGCCTTAGCAATGCTTGCTGCAGTTCAGTTTTTAGACAGCTTCCTACTGCATTATCTTATTGCTGAGGAATCTTTACTGTTATTATTATTCCATTTTACAGACGAGAAAACAAAAGCACAGTGCAACAAAGATAGTGAGGGACAGAGATGAGATTCAACCTGGAGCTTCTATTTAAAATGCCTCCCTCCCTCCCCCACTGCTATGGAGAAGGAAAGACTGCAACGAGGGCTTTCTTTGGCAGCAAGCTTTGTTCTTCTCAGCAAGATTGAAAGTTAAATAATCTTTACAGAGGATAAGGGTCTACATTTTAGGGATTCTTGGGTTCCAGATAAAAAATACTGGGGTACTGAGAGTCCTGAGCATAAATCCACCCCAAATAAAATCATACACTTTGTAAACAATGATCTGAGATGCATGCATTCTACAAACATTGTATTTATTTATAATAACCAAGGAGTCCCTGTCCTACACTTGATATCAAAGCCCTATTTGAAAATTTTCTGGGGAGGTTAGAAATAAGTGAAGAGATAACATTTGAGTGTATTTAGTTTAAACAAAGGCTTTTTTTTTTTTTTTTTTTTGGTGCCAGAGGGACGGGAGCTTTAGGGGAATTGATGTGTCATGTTTGAGAACCTTCTGCAGATTTGCAGTCCCAGTAATTTCCACTCCCACCCCAACCCCCTTAAATCTGGCACAAAGAAATCAGTGTCATTACCAAGGTCAAGCCAATAAGATTCTTGAGCATCAAATCTCAGAGCAGGAAAGGCTGCTGTGGGCAATTGCCAACCCCTTTCCAGCTCTGGGAACCCCAAGATCATTGCCTTCAAGCATTTTAAAAAATGGATTCTGTGGTGTATTATTATGGTGAATTGGGGGGAGATGTTTCTGTGGTCAAATAAATTTGAGAACTGCTGGTTTAAATGAAAGTATACAAGTGTCTTTCCTTCAGTAGGGCTTCATGGAGCTCTTCATGTGCACATCAATCTTCACAGAAGAGGCTGTGAATGTGCCACTTCCTAGTTATGGGATTAAGGAATCATTTATTCTTGAGGTGTTCTGTAAGCTCCAGATAGTCCAAGAACAGGACCTTCAAGGTGAAGGTCTTGATTTAGTTCCTCTTCCCCTATAGACAGGGCTAGTTCCATGGGCACCTGACCTGCATGGTCGGTTTCACAGGACCTACAATTGGCTTAATGCTTGCTGTACTGTTGTTTGGAAATTCCTAAAGAATTCTGAACAAGGGGCTCCACCTTTTGATTTTGTACTAGGCCCTGTGAATCATGTAGCCCATGCTGCCTAAGATGCCCCAGAGGAGGAAATGGAAGTCCAGAAAAGAGAAGGGCTTTTTTTTTAGACAGAGTTGCACTATGTTGCCCGGTAGAGTGCCATGGCGTCACAGCTCACAGCAACCTCAAACTCATGGGCCTAGGTGATTGTCTTGCCTCAGCCTCCCTAGCAGCTGGGACTACAGGTGCCCGCCACCGCCTGGCTATTTTCTGGTTATAGTTTTCATTGTTCTTTGGCAGGCCCGGGCTGGATTTGAACTTGCCAGCTCCAGTGTATGTGGCTGGCGTCCTAGCTGCTGAGCTATAGGCGCCAAGCCAAGAGAAGGTCTTGATGGAAACCTTCCCCTCTCTTTCCTCCTTTTTCTCTTTGGATGTGGCCTCTGTTTCCACTTGTGCATCATTCTCTTCTCCTCCCCATCTCCTTGTGCCCCTTCTTATCCCTGCTAGTTCTTTTGTTCATTTGCATCTGTTTTTCTCTTTCCTTTTCACCCTTTCTCTTCCACGTGTGGCCCATATGTCCTTTTCTCTAGCGCAGTTTTACAAATCACTGGAATAATGTTCTGTGTTTCCCGAGTTCCCTTTTAGGCTTTTAATTATGAGAAGAGACTGCACGCTTTATCAAATGTTCACAGTATAGAGAATGGTCAGTTATACAAAGCTGCTGGTGAAATAACGTGCAGCTCTGCGCTGGGCATGACTAGACTCTCTAGTTTGCAACTGGGCATTCAGAGAGAGAAGAACAGAACCAAGAGAAAGCAGAAAGTGAGCGCATTTCAACAACGAAGAAAGTAACACTTTGTGAGACTAAGAATCTGTTCTGCGTGAATTTAAGAGATTAATGGTTTGAATTGAAATGTTGCTGTTACCTTCTTCTTATGATTAAAGGGAAGAATCAGAACTGAATATAGATAATAGCACCTCTCCCCTCCTCCCTGAGAGGGTTTACCTACCCCAATTGAGCAAACTTCCCTGGCCGGCTTTCAGAGCCCTCAGAGGCCACTCACTCTGTCCAACCCTGTCTCCATCTTTCTCCTTTACCTTCCATCTTTGTCAAGGTTCCTTTTATTGCCAGTGATATAAACTCAATGCAAACCACTGTGAGGGGAAAAAAAAGATGCATTAATTCCTTATAACTGGGCAACACAAATAAAGGGTGGGACTAGCTTCAGGTAGAGCTGGATTCAGCAGTCCCAATGGACCCCTTTGCTGCATTCCTTTGGGGCACGTTGTCTGGCCAGACTTTCAGATGGAGGCCAAGCTCACTCCTGACAGCTCTCAGCTTCTCATCTCTTTATGGCTTATGCTCTGCAGAAAATGTCTCTCCTCAAGAGTACCATAGCAAAACTGGAAGGGTGATTCTGATTGGCTCAGCTGGTTTATGATTTATATCTTAGGAGCCCACCCCTCAACTAATCACGGTGACCCACAGAATGGACTGCACTCTGACTGGCCTGCTGTGGGTCCTGTGCTCACCCATGGGGTAGCGCTGGTAGGAACACTAGCCAAATCACATGGAAGAAAGGGAGGAGGTCTGTGCCAAACAGGTACAAATGACAGCTCTAGGTCACTATATCTTCTCTGTCTTGTTCCTTGTGCCCTCTCCACCTCCCACGCTAGGCTTACATCTGCCTTGGAGTCTTGGTCTAGCTCTAATAACAGTCTCCCTTCCCCTTCCCCAAATGCCAGCAGGCCTTTAAGGCTGAGTCCACAGTAAGTGCTCTTAAAGTACTTTATGGACTTTTTTAGGGGGTGATGGAATGCTGGCATTTCCTGGGGATGGCAGACCTTTTACTGAATTGAAACTACTTGGTTGTATTCTAGCTATCTGTTTTAATCCTTATGTGAGATTCGGGGCTGGTCAAGGCTTTTTTTTTTTTTTTTTTTTAAAGAGATAAGAACTCATTTGTTACTCAAAAACAATCCTTATTTTTGACTGGATTCAGACTTAGAAGTGGATGCTCTCAGAGAGGACAGCCTGCGTCTCTTGGCAATCTGTTCCTGGCGCTTTTCTTTGGCCTCCTTCATTCTCTTGGCCAAAAGTTTAGCATATTCTGCAGCCTCTTCCTTATTTTTCTTAGTACGCTGTTTCTTCAGAGCAATGCTACGGCGTTTATGTTGTAAGACACGTGGAGTTACGAGACGCT